>CAUYON010106500.1:0-14035 GCA_963573935.1 Arctocebus calabarensis | reverse complement strand
GTGTCTCCCCCATTGGTGTGTGTCTCCTCCGTCTCTATATGTTTTTCTCCGTTTCTGTGTGTTTTCTTCCCTCTGTGTGTTTTCCTCCATCTGTGTGTTTCCCCCGTCTATGTGTGTTTCCCCTGTCTGTGTGTGTTTCCTCCGTCTGTGTGTGTTTCCTCTGTCTGTGTGTTTTCCTCCATCTGTGATTCCTCTGTCTGAGTTTCCTCCGTCCTTGTGTGTTTTCTCCATCTGGGTGTGTCTCCTCTGTGTGTTCCTCTGTCTCTGTGTTTCCTCCATCAGTGTGTGTCTCCTCTGTCTGTATGTGTCACCTCTGTGTGTGTTTTCCTCCATCTGTGTGTGTTTTCCTCCGTCTGTGTGTGTTTCGTGTCTTCTTCTTATAGAGACATTGCACAGACTGGTTTGGGACATACCCTAATGACCTTATTTTTTCTCAATTATTTCTGTAAACATCCTATCTCCAAATACAGTCACTGGGGGTTAGGGCTTCAGCATATGTATTTGGGGGGGCACAATTTAGCTAATATCACTGACATAGGGATACAGCAGTATACTGCCTTCCCTTCTGTGACCTCTGCCTTTAGGAAGATATGTGGCACCAAACACAAGTTGCTATGTATGTGAGGTCTGCAGTGTTCCACATTGGTGTCCAAGTAGAATCCTAGCCACTGTGGACAGAACCCTAGCATCTGAGTGGGAGAAGTATGATGTGATGGCTATGCTAGTGTCTAGGGTTACACTTGGGTTCAAATCCTTACTGTGGTGACTGAGGAAATGTTCAACCTCTCTGAGCCTCAGTTTCCCCATCTTCAAAAAGAAGACTGAAATAATATGTACCTCCTAGGCTGACTGGGCAGTTGAAATGAGATTAGGAGTGTGAATATGCTCAGCTCTGCACTGGCACCTGGTCCATGCTCAGGAATGTGGGTATTCATCATGGCCTGCAAGGTAAACACTGCCCTGGCACTGGAGAATGATCTTAGGCAGTGAAGGGCCTCATCATGCTTCCCACCTGTCTTTAATTCAGTTCTATCCAAGCATTTCCTTTTCCACTCTAGACTTCCCTCTGAGAGCTGAAAGCTCAGTTAATACTATGCTGTGACTTCCTGGTCACTCAGGTTACTTTTCTCTCCCTTGGCTTCCAATAAACTGAGGAGCAAAGCCTGTTTCAATTACAGAGAGAGTTTTCTAATGATGGATCTCTGCAGAAAGGTTAAAACACTGCCATCAGCTTCACTAGTTACAGCCTCTTCTCCATGTTGCTAATGTGCTTCAGAATCTCAAAGCAGTTGGTGAGCAGGAGCTAGAAGAGGACCGAGTACAGACTGCTTAGCAGGAAGCTTATTTGTTGCCCCCAATGATTCACCTCCTTTGGATGAAGCCATGTGCTGAAGATGAAGCAGGAACCATCTCCTTTAATGGAATGTCAGATTGAAGCAAATAAGCACCCTGGCCTACTCCACGAGCAGCCTAGACGTTTTCCAGACGTTTTGCCCACATCTACTTGCGTGCCCGGCTCCCGGCCTGTGGGCTATCTCGGTGCAGCTCTCCACTTCCTGCCATCTGTCACAGGTCTCTCTAGCCACATCACATTCCTGCTGTCTGACCCTCACTCCTGGGGCCCTCAGCCACACAGGGAGTTGAAAGTTCTAAGACTTGTGTCTCTCTCTCCTCTGCCTTTTTAATTCTGCTTTAAAACCTACCTGGACTAAACCTCCCTGCACTGTAGACTAAATGTTGGTGTGCCTCCAAAAACTCTTATGTTGAATCTTAATCTCCAACATAATGGTACTAGAGATGGTGCCTTTGGAAGGTGATCAGACCATCAGGGTGGAGCCCTTATGATGGGATTAGTGCCCTTGTAGGAAAAGACAACAGCGAGCTTGTTTTCTTCCTCTGTCTTGTAGGGGCACAGCCAAAAGATGGCCACCTGAAAGCCAGGTCTGCCAGCGCCTTGATCTTGGACTTTCTGGCCTCCAGGGAAATAAATATCTGGCATTTAAGCCACCCTGTCTACAGTAATTCTTTACAACAGCTTGAACTGACTGAGACAGAGTCTGAGCCCCACAAAGAGTTCTATCAGGAGAAAGACATCCAATGACAACTCAGCTTCAGTGCTCCTCTCTGCCAAACATTGCAGTGATGCAGCGTGTCCTCCTTTTAGACTTAATTACTTCTTTGTCAGCCATTTCCTCCCTCATTTTGCAGCTTATTTTGCCTTCCAGAAGACAAGATAAGGGCATAAATCTTATCTGTCCCAATTTCTAGCCACAATTTATTGTTGTGTCTTTGCAGCCCTGACATTTCCATTTGCTTATGATAAAAGTAAAGAAGGATTCTGTCCTGAAGGTGACAGAGGGGAGGAGGAAACAGGAGTACCTTTTGTTTCATTTTTCTCTTTAGAAGAGTTAGATTAGCATGTAGGAAGACTGGGCGAGAACACAACCCCACTTCCAAAGCCAGTCATTTATTTTTTATTTTATTTATTTTTTGGTGGTAAGACATTTATAATAGCCTCTTAGTTGTTTTGAAATGTACACTTGCATTGAGACATTAGGTAAGATCTTGCCAAATACCCTCTCTCCTCTTTCCCTTCTCCCTCCCTGCCCCTCTAACTTCCTCTCCCCTCTTTCTTTCTGGACCACATTTGTGTTTTATTATTTGTATGAATGTGTAAGTGTATATACATTGGTTTCATAATAGTATTGAGTACTTTACTAAGAATTTTTCTGAGTGGTGCCTATAGCTCAGTAGGTAGGGTGGCGGCCACATAACTGAGGCTGGTGGGTTTGAACTGGGTCTGAGTCAGCTAAAACAATTACAACTGCAACAACAACAAAAATAGCTGGGTGTTGTGGTAGGCTCTGGTAGCCCCAGCTACTTGGAAGGCTAAGGCAAAAGAATTGCTTAAGCCCCAGAGTTTGAGGGTGCTATGATCTGTGATGCCACAGCACTCTACCCAGGGTGACATAGTGAGTCTCAAAAAAAAAAAAAAATGGAATATGTTCCAGCTCCATCCAGGTAAACATAAAAAAAGTAAAGTCTCTATGGCTGCATAGTAAGTATTCCACAGTATACATATGCCACAATTTGTTTATCCATGCATGGGTTGATGGACATTTAGGTTGCTTCCACAACTTGGCTATTATGAATTGGGTGGCAGTAACATTCTGGTGCAAATGTCTTAGTTGTAAAATGATTTTTGTTCAACTGGGTAGATACCTAGTAATGATATTGCAGGATGAAATGGTAGGTCAACTTATAGTTCCTTGAGAATTCTCCACAATTCTTTCCAAAAAGACTGTATTAATTTGCAATCCCACCAGCAGTGTAGAAGTGTTCCCTTCTCTCCACATCCATGCCATCACCTTCAGTTTGGGTCTTTTGTGATGTGGCTAATTTTACTGGAGTTAGGTGTTTTTGATTTGCATTTCTCTGATGAGAAAAGATGATAAGCATTTTTTTCATGTGTTTCTTGGCCATTAGCTTGCAATCTTCAGAGAAATTTCTGTTCAAGTCTTTTTCCCACCAAGAAATTGGGTTGTTTGTTGTTTTCTTATTGATTAATTTGAGTTCTCTGGACATTCTAATTATAAGACTTTTGTCAGAATCATAACATGCAAAAATCTTTTCCCATTCTGAAAGTTGTCTGTTTGCTTTCCTTACATACTGCCCTTAGCTGTGAGGAAGCTTTTTAGTTTGATCAGATCCCAATAATATACTTTTGGTGTTGCTTTAATTGCCAGGGGGGGGGTCCTCCTCATAAAATATTTTCTCAGGACAATATCTTCAAGCGTTTTTCCTGCTCTCTCTTCTAGTATATTTATAGTTTCATGTTTTAAGTTTAAATCTTTTAGTGAGTATCAATTTTTGTTAGTGGTGAAAGGAGAGGGCCCAGTTTCAGTCTTCTACAGGTTTTAGCCAGTTCTCCTAGCACCATTTGTTAAATAGGGACTCTTTCCCCTAATGAATGTTTTTTTGTTTTTTTGCAGTTTTTGACCAGGGCCAGATTTGAACCCGCCACCTCCAATATATGAACCGGTGCCCTACTCCTTTGAGCCACAGACACGGCCCTTGTAGTATAGATATTTTAATAATGTTGATTCTTCCCAGCTATGAGAATGGTATGTTTTTCCATTTGTTAACATCATCAGCTATTTCTTCTCTCTCTCTCTCTCTTTTTTTTTTTGTTTGTTTGCAGTTTTTGGCTGGGGCTGAGTTTGAAACTGCTACCTCCAGTATATGGGGCCAGGGCCCTACTCCTTTGAGCTACAGGCACTGCCCTTTCAGCTATTTCTTTTCTCAGGGTTTCATAATTCTCATTATAGAGATCTTTCACATCTTTTGTTAGATATATTCCCAAATATTTCATCTGCTTTGGCACTACTATAAAAGGAATAGAGTCCTTCACTATATTTTCAGTCTGGCATATATAAAAGCTACTAATTTGTAATATTATCCTGCAACACTGCTATACTACTTGATTACTTGGAAGAGCTTTGTAGATGAGTCCCTGAGGTTTTCCAGGTATAAGAGCATGTTATCCATGAAGACTGAGAGTTTGACCTCCTCAGACCCCATTTAGATACCCTTGATCCCCTTCTCTTTCCTGACTGCAATGGCTAAGACTTCCAGTGCTATGCTGAATAGCAGTGGTGACAAGAGGCATCCTTGTCTAGTTCCAGATCTGTGTGGAAGTGGTTTCAATTTTACTCTATTCAATATGATATTGGCTGTGGGCTTGCTGTAGATGGTCTCTATCCATTTAAGAAATGTCCCATCTAAACCTATTTTCTTAAATGTTCTAATCATGAAAGGATGTTAGATATTTTCAAAAGCTTTTTCTGCATCAATTGCTAGACTCATATGGTCTTTGTTTTTTATTTTATTTATATGGTGTATTATATTTATAGATTTGCATATGTTGAACCTACCTTGTAACCCTGGGATATAATCAATTTGATAGTGGTGTATACTTTTTTTGATGTATCATTGAATTCTGTTTGCTAGGATCTTATTGGATATTTTTACATTGATATTCATTAATGATATTGGTCTATAGTTTTCTTTCTTGGATCCTTTCCTGGTTTGGGGATCAGAGTGATATTTGCTTCATAGAATGTGTTGGGAAGCATTCTTTCTTTTTCTATGTTTTAGAAAAGGGTATGTATTATAGGTATTAGTTCCTCTTTGAAAGTTTGGTAGCATTCTGATGTGAAGCTGTCTGGTCCCAGACATTTCTTTTTGGGGAGATTTCATATAGTTGATGCTATTTTAGTGCTTGATATAGGTTTATTCACATTTCTAATTCTTTCTGGTTGAGTCTAGAAAGGTGGTGTGCCTCCAGGTATTGGTCCTTTTCTTCCACATTATCATATTTCCGAGAATAGAGTTTTTTGTAGTAATCATTGAGGATTTTGTTGAATTTCTGTGGTATCTGTTATTTCTTCATTATCCCTTCTGATTGGCATTATTAAAGGTTTTACTTTTCTGTTTCTGGTTGGGCTAGCCAAAGGTCTATCGATTTTATTAATATTTTCAAAGAAGCACCTTTTTTTTTTTTTTTTTTTGCTGTTTCTGGCTAGGGCTGGGTTTGAACCCACCACCTCCGGCATATGAGTCAAACTCCCAACTCCTTTGAGCCACAGGCACTGTCCCAAAGAACCAAGTTTTTGTTTCATTGATCTTCTAAATAATTCTTTTGTTTTCAATTTCACTAATTATTTGAATTTCAATTAATTCCGCTCTAATTTTGGTTATTTCTTTTCTTCTGCTGGGTGTGGGGTTCGATTGTTCTTCCTTTTCCAGTTGCTTGAGATGACCCATTAGGTTGTTGACTTTCTCTCTTTCTGTTTTCTTGATGAAGGCCTCTAAAGTTATAAATTTCTCTTTTAGGACTTCCTTTTCAGTATAGCACAAGTTTTGATAATTTGTGTCTTCATTATCATTTTGTTCCAAAAATTTGATGATTTCCTTCTTAATCTCATCTTTGACCCAGCTATCATTAAGCCTAAGGTTATTTAGTTTCCATGACTTTGTTTGAATATGAAAATTTCTGTTGGTGTTGAGTTCAATTTTATTCTGTGATGGTCCATGAATATACAAGGAATAATTTCTATTCTTTTAAATTTTTTGAGATTAGATTTGTTTCCTAAGATACAGTCAATTTTAGAGGATGATCTGTGGGCTGATGAGAGTAATATGTATTCAGCTTTATTAGGATGAAATGTTCTGTAGGTGTCCATTAAGTCCATTTTTTCTAGGTTCAAGTTTAAGTCTATTATTTCTTTGTTTAGTTTCTTTTGGAGAATCTATCCAGAATGGGGTGTTAAATAGCCAACTATTATAATGCAGAAAAATATGAAATTGTTCATGTGTGTTAGGGTTTGCTTTATAAATTGAGGAAGATTCAGGTAGGGAGTATAAATGTTAAGTATTGACATCTCTTCATGTTGAGTATTTTCCTTGACACATATGTGGTATCCATCTTGCCTTTCCTTATCTTTGTTGGTTTAAATCTTATTTTATCTACAAATAAAATTGTACTCCTCCTTTATTATGATTTCCATTTGCCTGTATTATTCCTTTCACCTTGAGTCTTTTTTTATCCTTTGAGTTATGATGAGTCTCTTGTAGGCAACAGATACCTGGCCTGAGTTTTTGTATCCAATCAGCCAACCTGCGCCTCTTTAGAGGCCAATTTAAGCCACTCACACTAATTAAGAGAATTGATAGGTATGGTATTGTTTTGGTCATCATGTTTTCAAAGGTCCAGTGCATATTTTTAATCCTTTCACCACTGTGGAAGTTAGGTTTTGTTTGTTAAATTTTGAGTGAGTTTACTTTGGTGGTAGGCCATTGTGCTAGTCATTATGGAAATTGGGTCTGAGTATTTCCTGGAGAGCTGGTTTAGTTATGGCAAATTTCCTCAAAATGTGTATGTCAATAAAGTATTTGATTTCTCCATCACAAATGAAACTCAGTTTAGCTGGATACAGGATCCTGGGCTAAAATTTGTTTTGTTTTATAAGGTTAAAAGTTGATGACCAGCCTCTTCTGCCTTGAAAAGTTTTAGCTGAAAGATCTGCAGTCATTGTAATATTTCTCCCTTTGTAGGTAATGCTTTTATTATGTCTGGCTGCTTGGAGGATTTTCTCCTTCATATTAACTTTAGCAAAATTGATTACAATGTGTCTAGGAGATGCATTATTTGGATTGAATCTTGCTGGGATTCTGAAACTATCTACTATCTGAATTTCAGTATCTTGTGAAATACTTGGGAAATTCCCCTCCATAATATCTTGGGGTAGAGCATCTGGGCCTTTTGGACCATTCTCTTATTCTTCAGGAATTCCTATAAGTCAGATGTTTGATCTTTTTGACTGATCCCACAACTCTCTCAAGGAATGATCTATATTTGTTTTCCATTTTTCTGCCTCTTTGAGCATTTGAAAAGAGTCAAAAGTTTTGTCTTCAATTTCAGAAATACTTTCTTGTGTCTCATCAACTCTATTACTGAGGCATTCTACTGTATTTCAAAGTTCCTCAAATAACTTTTCACTTCCTCGAGCTCTGCTATGTCTTTTCTCATTAGATCCTTATCTTGATGATTTTGTCTTTGAATTCATTAAATTCTTGAGACAACTTTTGAACACCACTTTGGATTTCTATTTCCATATTTTCCTCCATTCCATTCATTTGATTTGAATTCTATTTCTGACAATTCTGCCATTTGTCTACAAATGGCCTCTTGTGTTGTATCGCCTTTGTCATTCCTTGGGGGAGTTGATCTACTCTGATTATTCATGTTGCCAGAGTTCTTCTGCTATTTCCACCCTATGAGTATCTTCCTCAGTTTGGCAAGTAAAACTGGTAGCATGAGATTGGATTCATAGCCTCTGGAAGTGGAGATAACCAGCCTTTACCAATGAGCTGGGGAAGTGGAGATAACCAGCCCTTTACCAATGAGCTGGGGCTGGACCTACCGCTTTACAAAGGTCCCTTTCAGAACTGCAGCCAGAGACTCTGAGGACCTGCTTGGTGTGATAGTCAGCCAGCCTCTACCCAATCCTAATGAGTTGTGATATTAGGCTGAATTATCAGCTAGGGAGACATATAAGCAATTGTGGTGCCCCTCCCCATACAAGCAACAGCTAGAGAGGAGGAATCAGTCTCTCCCGCTACAAAATAACCACCACTCAACCTCAGAGGGTCCCCAGTGTGGACAGCCCAGGTCAAGAGTTCTAA
This sequence comes from Arctocebus calabarensis, assembly GCA_963573935.1. NCBI lineage: Eukaryota > Metazoa > Chordata > Mammalia > Primates > Lorisidae > Arctocebus > Arctocebus calabarensis. The sequence continues at coordinate 5,788 of CAUYON010106500.1, read as the reverse complement.
TCCAGTTGTCCCAGGCAGTACAATCATTGCTCAACAGGGAGAGTTCAAAGGCTGTCCATCAGCCCAATAGTAGGAATCCACAGGCAGTTCTGTCTGAGAACCCAAGGGTCTGGAGACTGGTTCTCTCTGGTGAACAATGGAATCAGGAATGTGCACCCTGCCAAAGTCAGTCCAGGGGTGTCAGCATCTTCCCCCTCTCCCTGCACTGCTGCTGGCAATTCTGAAGATCTAGAGCCTGGTTCTGGTTCCCTCTAGTGAACAACCGAGTCAAGGAGGTGTGCCTGCCAATGTCAGACCAGGGGAGTTAGTGCCTCTGCCCCCACTGCACACTGCTACCAGCAACCCTGAGGGGCTAGAGCCTGGTTCCCTTGGGTGAGCAATGGAATCAGGCAAGTGCGTCACTAAAGTAAGACCAGGGGCATCAGTACCTCTGCCCACTGTGCACCATTGTGGCACATTTCTCTCCTGTGCATCCCTCTCTGTCTCCTCCCTCCCTGAGCCCCTCAGCTTTCATTGAAGTCACTGTTTCTCTGCTGTTGTCCAATGGTCCACCCAATGCCCAGGCCTCTCAGGGAACTGCCAAACACACTGGGCTCTGCAGGGGGTAGGCCATCAGACTGTCGGGTGAGGGAGGAAGGGTGGGCTGGGAGTTCAGAATTGCAGGGAAAATATTTGTTCAATTTTATGCTGGAAAGGATAATACCTAGGCTCACACATGGGACCTCCTTAAAGAAGGAGGCACAATATTTAGTGGCTCTCACCCATGGGGCAAAATAAGAGGTCTTCTGTTCCTTTCTCACACACACAGAGCCCACAGTGAGCCTCCTGCTTAGGGGAGGGGTCTCTCTTCCTCCTGGCAATGGGCTTTGTACCTGGAATTTGTTTTCTTAGAGTTGCAGCTTGCCTCAGGAAAGATAATGTGCACTTGTCTATCTTCTTTCTTAGCTCAGCTCCCCGCCTTCAGCTTCACTGAGTCCATTCTGTCCAGTATCTCTCCCTCTAGACAGAAGCCTCTGTTGAAAGCTGCCTCCAGTTGGCTATCTCACTTCCTCCCAAAGCCAGTCATTTAGGACAGTATTACAGTAAAGGACCATGAACGTAGAAAATGCTCTCCTACCTATGCAGATGTGAAGATGGTTTTGAGTGAATCCTGAGGTGTCAATGTGCCTGGGTAAAGAGTCCCTCCTTTTTTGGCTACAGAGTCTAGTTCTAGTACAAATAGCAGTCTCTGCTCCAGAGCTTTCTAATCAGAAAACTGTCCAACAGGTATGGTCTGGCAGCCTCCAAACTACGCCATCTTGTCTTTGCCTCACTGATTTTGCTGCCTACAGGCCCCTCTCTAAGTTGTCCCTCCATTCACAGGTACAGGGACAACCCTCCCAGCCACTGGAGTCCCAGTAGCTGGATTTAGTTTTCTTCTACTGGACTGTAGATGATGAAGGCTTTGGTGAAGAGTTGAGGACTGAGATGAAATTAGAGAAGCTATCATCATTGTTCTGAGAACAGAGCTGGCCTTCTTCCTTTTCTTGTAAGCAATTGAGAAATTGCTATTTTAAATTACAAGTGTTCAGATCCTGGTATTGAGGGGACAGAAATACTTCAGGACTCCCCCTGGAAGCCCACATCAGCCCTTCTCTCTTCTACCTGCCATCACTGTTGATGTTGCTGGCAAGAAGCCTGCTGTTGGTCCAAGTGGGAATCAAATACTATTTCTAACAAGGCCTTAGCTGGGTTCCATTAGTATCCAAAGTAAGAGTCTTCCTAATTTTTCATTCAATGCAAATGAAATCCCCACTTATTATTGTACATGGCACTATTTTCTTTTTTTTTAGCATCTGTAGGCCCATCAGTCATTTTATAAACAGAGGCATAGAAAGTGACCCACCTCAGGAGAGAACCTGCTTGACGAGAGCTGTCACAGTAGCCTGAGTGTTGTTCTGCTTGTTCTTCTGTGCATTTCCCCCTCATGCATTTTTCCATTAGCTCTTTTGTCTCTGGTACTGGGATAGGTCATGGTCCTATCTTCATGGGGCTTCTACTGAGTAGTTAGAAAGCATGTACAATAAGCTGCAATGTCAGATATTGATGTGCACCATGCCTCATGTAGGGCAGAGACAAGAACCCCAGGGATGCTGGGTGCATCTCTGAGCACGGCCCCTCTACTCACAACCCCTCTACTACACAGTCTTCTGTGACCTCCCCCCAGTCCCTAGGTCTCTCTGTTCTGAGCACTCACAGATTCTGGAGGGCTGTCTCACTGAGAATGAGAGAGACAGATACTGAGAGCTCATCTCCTGTCCATGGCCACACTGTGCTGGAGGACCAGAAATGTATTGTATATTTCAGTGTTTCTGAAATCCAAGAGACTTAACTTAGCATTTCTCTCTTTATAGACTGGACAGAATCAGAATTTGTCCTGATTTCTGTTCTATAAAAACATCCCACTTAATTAACTCTAAAGAAGGAGTAATAAAATCCTGAGTTAATGGCCACTCCCAGGTCTCAAGGAGAGCAGCCACCTGCCCAGTGTTGCCTCATGCAGGAGGAAGAGTGTGGGCTCTGGGCTGGGGCAACCTGAGCTCAGCTTCTGATGCTCCCATTTCATAGCTGTGTTGTCTTGGGAAAAGGTGGAAGCTGCTGGTACCTCAGCTTTTATATGGAAAATAAAGGCACCTACTCCACAGGGTTCTTGTTAGTTTTACATTATTTAATATTTACATAGTGCATAGAATAGTACTTGGCACATATTAAATACTAAATAAATATTAGCTGTCAGCAGCAGCACCATCTGTTTGCTATCTATATATTTTTGCTGTATTTACAAATGATGTTTCAGACATTAGAGTTGGCCTGGTCAGAGAACACAGTACAGCCAAACTGACTACAGGCAGTCCTGAAGTTACAAACACCCGGCTGACATGCAACTTGTACTTAATGAACAGAGGTTATTACAGGCAATAGGTAAATGTACCTGTTGCTATATACAGACAAATTCAACTTAAGAACAGACCTACAGAACCCATCTTACTCATAACCCAGGTACTGCCTGTACCTGAGATCAGGACTGGAGTGGCCAGAGTGTGTGTGGTGTGCGTCTCAGTGTATATACACTTTTATCTACCTATCCATCTGTCATTCAACAGTCATTTATATCTACCTGTCTATCTGTGTACCTATTTATCTCAGCTAATGGAGGAGTTTTGAGCACACCTCTGTCTCTGTAACATTGAAAAAAGAAGCTGTGTTCTCTTAATTAGGAATGACATAAAATAAGAAATTTGATATCTAAAGGAATCCTACTTGTCAGATAACATACAGGTTGAGTATCTCTTACATAAAAGGCTTGAAATCAGAAGTGATTCAGATTTCACATGTTTCTAGATTTTTAGAAATTGTTTACATATATTTGCATATATTAAAACACAAAATTCATTTATGTTTCATATATACATTATACATAGCCTGAAGGTAATTTGATATAGTAGTTTTTTTAAATTTCAGATTAATATGAGGGTATAGATGATTAGGTTACAATGTTTGTGTTTGTTAGGTAGAGTCCAAGTTGTAGTTGTGCCCCTCACCCCGGGGCTGTGCCATGCACCCCAACTGTCCTCCCTCCTATCCTCTTCCTCTCCCCCCTTCCTAAGTCTAATTGGGTTTTTCTCTTGTGTGAGAGTAAATTTAACACACTATTGTTAATATAGTTTTGTGCATGCAACACAGTTGTGACCCATCACATGACAGGTGTGGAATTTTCCACTTGTGGCATCAGAAAGTTTCAGTGCTGGAACATTTCAGATTTTGGATATTTGGATTAGGGATGCTCAACCTGTGTACATTGTCCTTGAAATACAGAACTCTATTTCATGTTTTCTGTCTGCTTTTGCATGTGACATTGAAGATTATGTTTGTGAGGATTAGATAGTCAAGGACTATGGGCAAGGTGACCAGCTGGGGTGTTCTTCCTCAGCAAATGCCATTTGCACCGTCAAACTCTCCTTGGCTTGGCTGGCGTTTCCCCTTCTGGTTTGGGAAGGGGCGCAGAAGTTCATTACCCACTGGCTGCAGGAGCACCGAGGTCTCGTGCTACTGCCTGCTGTGCCCATCTCCAGACATTTCCCTCCTAAAAGTGCTATCGTTTGAGTTCATTTGGCAACTGATTGTGTGCTGTCTTCCATGGAATTTTCTGCTTCTTAAAAACATGTTTTATGTCTCTATGTGTCTTCCTCAATAAATCACACTTTCCCTGTGAATACCATGACCCACATCATCTTGTATCTACTTGTGTCCTTCCAGATGCCGACACCAATGCCTCTATGTGTCCCAGCCCTGAGAAGGAAAAGAACAATCCCACAAAGACCAGGTGGACAAATTATAAATCTGTTTGGTGACACTGAATACACAGACTACTTACTAGGCAGCATGTCAGGGAAGTGAAGAAGGAGCTGGGGACCTCGCAAGATGATGGCTTAATGAAGACTTCTGCATTTGCTTTCCAGCAGACTCCAAGCAGATACTTTTAATTAAAACCGATATCCACATTTCTCCCTGGGAAGTATCCAAATTTCACCACCAAAGTTTTAAAAAATACAGCTATAGAGATCATAGATAACTTATTGCATCTCTATTTTTCTTTTTTAAAGCAGATTTTAAATCACAAGGTCTAACAATTAAGTTCTTGAATTCATCCTAGAAAAACTGCTACATGCCTCATTGCTGAATATTGTGACGGTCACCAGACGGCCAAGGGGAGCATTTCCAAGGTGACCATGGTGACATTCAGCAGTGAGGTATGTAGCACTCTAGGCTGAGTTAGTGAACTTAATTATCTGACCTTTGTACATGCATGAATTTTTAACCAAAACATTATGTTCTAGAGCATGGCCAACTTTGGTTATGATGAGGAAGAGATCCACATCACTCTTGCTGGTCAGTCTTATCTTTCCCTTGATCCAGATGCTTCCAGGAGCTGAGTTGTGGCTCCCTTGGAGAGGGAGACTTCCCAGACTGCTGTTTATTCCTCCCAAGTGCAGCTGCTCTCAGCACCATTTCACGAATTCTCCATCAAGACCACAGTCTTCCTTCAGATATCTCCCTACCTGTTCCTACTCTATTCCTGACTCTTACAATCGTGAGTGTGATATATGACAGCAACCCCTCTGAAAGCCCCCCAGTCATCCCAGCCCTCACCTCACCACCTGTGAAGCCTTGCACATAATCTATATCATACACTTCCCAACTTTTATGATCCTGGAAGATTAAGTATTATTTCACGAAAGCAAGATGTGGTCCTGGTCTTCTTGCTGTCTCTTAAAAAATGCTGAGGACCAATGTGGGCTCTTGGCTACTCCAGACAGGAAGGAAGCTTGGCTGGAATTGCACAGATGCCCATGGGAGTGGCGTGCCCAGGGCTGTGCCCACTGCACCTTTACAGGTGGGTGCAAAGTGGCCCTGTACCCACACTGCTGTTGGCCCTTTTGGGATATCACTGATAAAAGGCAAGACAAAGAGGAGGGCAGAGCAAGATGGCAGACGAGTAACAGCTTCCTTGCGGCTGGGCACAGTGAGACTGGGGAGAGAGGACTCAGACATCTCTGCCAGGCGGGATCTGCCCAGAACTTCCCTTTGGGGACACAAGGAGACAGCGTGAGGCTTCTGGACACCCTGAAGAAGGCTAAAGTGGTGGAGATTGGGCAAGTGGTTGCGTCTGTTCATTCGGTCTGATCCTGTCGGCGGCTGTGGGTGGGGCAGCAGTGGGACTGCAGGCTGGAAGGGCCTTGCCTGTAAG
>CAUYON010106499.1:0-30269 GCA_963573935.1 Arctocebus calabarensis | reverse complement strand
GCACTCTATCCAGGGTGACAGCTTGAGGCTCTGTCTCAAAAAAAAAAGGAAAAGAGAACATGTTGTCAGTAACTCAAGGATTAGACACAACAGGTTTTTCTTTTATGATAGAAGTAAATAAGGCTAGAAAGAACACTCGTGGGCATAAGGATGAGAGGCTGAGGATTGGCTAGAGTAGGACAGAGGATGTCAATTTACTCTCAGAAGATGCTCGCTGAGGTCAAGGGTAGGTCAAAGCTCAGGGGGCTTGGGGAAGGAGAGAAGCACACCCCAAATTTGATGATTGGTCATTTTGATGCTGATTGATCAGGGGACAAAAAACTTTGGCTAATCATTTAAAAAGGAATTTGGAGGGTCTGCGTCTGGCTTGTCATAGGTATACAAAGGGCCATCCATGAGGCTTATCTAAGTCGCACGGGACGTGGTTCTCTTTACAGTAAACTGTTTCTGGACCACACAAGGGAGTAGGCATTTGTTTTGCAATTGCTGTCCTCTGGGATCACCAGACCCTAGTAAAGTTTAACAGTGTCAGTAGGAATATACAGAAGGCGTGCATGCATGCACTTCAAACACCTACCAGCTTCTCTGAGTGTGTCACGAGTCACACCTGTCCTCGGCATCTGTCGCCCTGATGTCTGCTGATCTTCCTTCTGCCACTTCCTGCTATCTCACAAGCTGTCACCCCCCCCTCCACTTTAAGATTCAGGTCTTTTTCAAGATAAGGGGCCGTATTTATTGTGATGTGTCTTAGTCTGATTTGTATTGCTGTAACAGAGTACCACAGACTGGGTAATTTAAAATGAACAGAAGTTTATTTGGTTCGCGGTTCAGGAGGGCTGGGAAGTCCAGGATGCACTGGCCCCTAGGGAGGGTCTTCATGCTGCATCATCCTGTGGCAGAAAACTGAAGGGTGAAAGGTCACAGGGAGGGAGAGAGAACACACAAGACTGAGAGAGAGAGATGGGGAGAGACGGAGAGAGAAAGAGGGGGAGGTAGCCCAACTCCCACAGTAACCAGCCCATTTAAGGAAGCAGAGCCCTCACAAGCTAATTACCTCTTAAAGGTCCCCCTCTTATCGAACAAATACTGTTGCACTGGGGACTAAATTTTCAACCCATGAACTTTGGGGGATGCATTGAAATCATGACGTTTATGGATTTCTTAACTACTTAACATGTTTAAGATTATGCTACCATTTTTATTAGTGTCCTATCTTTTCTTTTAATGTGTCACTAACAACATTTCTGAGTGTGCCCATTTTCCCATAAGCCCTGTGGTTTTAAATTGCGCCATTTTACGAAGCATGGTGATTTTGAGGAACACAAATGTTATATTCTAGCAGAACTGACTGTGTGTGCAACTGTGTCTAAGGAGCTTCTGAGGAAAAGCAGCAGCCCAGGGCAATGGTCACATGGCATCCTCCACGGGGCTTATTCCATCGAGCTGTGCTCCAGAGGGCCATGGATATTTTGTGCTCTATACAAGGGTCCCCAGCCAAGATGTGGCGGGGGAGGGACTGAGATCTAGCACTTACTCTGCTTGCCAACCCATGGCATTCTCTGCCCAGAGGGAGCTCTTATTCCTAACTCATTACACACAAAAGAGGAGGAAAAGAGCTTTAATTGCATTTGAAATTCAAGCAAAATAATTGCATGAACAGGATTGTATCTTAAATGCAAAAAATGAGCCTTTACTAATAACCTAAAACCAAGCTTTCAAACCTCATCGAAAAAGATGGCGTTTGTTGACCAGTCACGTTCCAAGTTATCTGGCCAGGAGTTCTAACTGCCCCAGCCTCTGCCCAGGGCTAAGGGATTCATTCCTCAGTATGTCCCTGCTCCTTCACAGTCCAGGGTGCTAGAGCACACTGATTGGAGATTTTTGACAAAACATGAAGGTAAACTAAGGAATCTCACCAAGATGATATTATGGGATTCACTAATGGGAAGGTAAGATGGGGGCGAGGTGATGGGGCACAGGGGAGGTAAGTGGCAGTTGGTGCACGTGCTGAGAGAAAGGTATTTCTATGTCAAGATGATCACACATTCCAGTTCTCCCAGGACAGTCATGGCGTTCGTGCCCCCTTTCATTCTCAAAAGGGTCCTGGTAACTCCATTTACCCTCCAAAAAGTTGAGACTCCTTAATATATCTGGTGAAACACTGTATAAGAAGAAATCTATATTTGGTCCTTGTCCTATCCCTGGTTCCTAGCAAGGAGCTCCTAAATCCCTTGGAATTGTCTGAGTAATAAGATCATCTTTTTTATTCGTAAGGGTCCCTTTTAACCATGTATGAAAGTGTATCTAAATAAGGTAAGTCTTGGTGGGCACTGGAGTGGCTTCAGGATGGGAGCTGGGAATCATTAGAAAACCTAATACAATTAGAGGCTGAATTTTCAGCCCCACTAGGGAGGGAAGTGGCTGGAGGTTAAAGGTTAATGGCCAATGAATTAATCAATCATACCTCTGTAACGTAACTTCCACAAAAGTCTCTACACAGTAGGTTTTGAGAAGGTTCTGGGTTGATGAATACATCTATGTGTTAGGGATGTGGCACAACCTGATCCCATCCCCATGAGGACAAGAGCTCCTGTGCTTGAGACCCTTCTGGACTTCACCCTGCGCACCCTTTCATCTGGAGGTTCATTTGTATCCTTTATAATAAACTATAATAGTGAACATGGCATTTTTTTGAGTTCTGTGAGTCATTCTAGCAAAATATCCAACCTGAAGTGGAGAGGAGTCACAGAGATTCCTGAATTTGTAGCCACGTTGGCCAGATGTGAAGGTAGCCTGGGGACCCAGGACGTGTGACCTGTGTGTGAAGAGGGCTGTCTTGCAGGACTGAGCCCTGAAGCCTACGGGGTCTGGCACTAATTGCGGGTAGAATTAGGGCTGAATTACTGGACATCCAGCTGGTGCTGGAGAATGAGAAGACAGCCTTTCAAGTTTTCTTGAAAGCCGGTCTGGGAGACCTGAAAACCCAGACAAATGATCTAGAGATGTGTCTTAGTGGCAGATGCCAGACAGAGGTTGTGCACCTCTCACCTCCTCCCTGGAGGTGCCACGGGACCGCTGTTCCACATCCCTCTCTCGCACCTCCACAGCTCATTTGAGGTAGAAGAGTCCTCCTCTTTATCTCCGAGGAAGTAGAAACTCCAGGTGACCTTCCTGGCACCCTCCCTATCTGATCAGCCTCCACCATGCCTTCCTGTAACAATGGTCCCTGCTCAGATAGTAGATGAGAAGTTCAGCAAACCAGGTGGCTGAACAGACATCCAAACTGAGGACCAAAATGCCAGTGTCCTTTCTTGTGGACACTCCATTTGGAACCCTACGTTTGTTTTGGCGTTAGGGAGGGGACGAGGGGGCATCCCTTGCACCTGCACTATCTATAAGGCCAACCACCGCTAATATCTTTTGGGGTGTGTATGGATCAGTTCCACCTCTTCTCCTGCGTGCTCTGTGAAGGGAACTCTCTCGGGGTGGGTAATGTGATAAACGTGGCTGCCACCGTGGTTCTGCCGCTCAGGCACCGAGGCTTGTTCACCCTCTGTTCATATGCACATGTGAGGCTTCCTCACGGACCTTCTAGAAACATGGGACTCCACCAGGCTCTGGGCTTTTGTATGAAAAATTGAATTATCCATTCATTCTTATGCACATAAGTATAAGTATTTATTTGACAAATATTTATTGAACACGGCTTTATGTTAGCCATGTAGTTTCTCCCATAGCGGAGAAAGAAGGGGTAATCTTTTTCTGGCCTGGGCCAAGGCCACTACCCCCTTCAAGCCTTCCTTCACCTTTTCCTTCACCTCCAAGTAGAGGCCATCCTTCCCCCCGAGCCCTGATGATGCGCCAGGCCAGAGCCCCCACTGAAGATCCGGGACCATTTACTTGTGTCAGTGCAGAATGATTTTGGTCACAAGTCACAAAATCCAACCTGTAGTGACTTACATGGAGCCGACACTGATGATCTGACTTAAGAAGACAACTAGGGGCTGGAGGATCTGGGGCCAGGATCCAGTGAGGTCATTGAGCCCAGTCTTCTCCTACCTTTCAGGTCCCTTTGAACTGTTAGTTTTTCACGTTCCTGTGACCACAGCAGTTAGGCATGAATCCAACTTAACAACATAAAGAAGGGTCATAAGCAAAAAAGCCTTCTCTTTCTATGTATTTATTTATTTATAGACAAAGTCTTGTTTTGTCACCCAGGCTAGAGTGCAGTGGCATCATCTTAGCTCACTGCAACCTCAAACTCCTGGTTTCAAGCAGTCCTCCTGCCTCTGCCTCCTGAGTAGCTGAAACTATAGGTACAAGCCACCACATCTGGATAAATTTTTGCGGTTTTAGTAGAGTAGGGGTCTTGCTCTTGCATAGGCTGGTCTGGAATGCCTGACCTAAAGCAATTATCCGCCTTGGCTTCCCATAGTGCTAGGATTATAGACATGAGAGACCATACCCCGCGAGACTTCTCTCTCTGAGGCTATCTTTTCTCCAGAAATTGAGGGTCTCAGGTCTCTTTGGCCAGAACTGGTGCTGGAAACACTTAAGAAAGGAGCTGAGATTGCCAGTGTTGGCTTAGACACAGTGACTCATTTCTGGTGCTGGGGGCAGGAACTTGCCCTTACAACAAGCCAGGGAAGGAAGTGGAAGGGTGGGTAATGGGCATTGGCCCTGAAATGGGCCAGTATTGACCACCTGTCTCCTCTTGCAGGTCAGATCCTGCAAGGCACCTGCATCTCCAAAGCCCCCGCCATGCTTGCAGACACCCCAGATGGAGACCCCTTCTTTTCTGTCTCCCAGAAATACTGCACTCTTCCCAAAGAGTGGAGAGCACTCAATGTTTCATGAAAAAATGAAAATCAAAATAAGTTTGGTTTTATGAAGGGTATGGGGAGTGTGGAATTTGGAAGAAACATATTTCATAGACTTTTTTTTTTTCACAACAGCAGAATATTTTTGGAGTCATAGACTTATTGAACAAGTAGAGGACAGAAGTTCTTTGCCAGGAGGCCACACACGGGTGTCAGAAGTTTCCCTGAACCCCTGAAACTATATGGAACATTTTGAACAGAAATATCCATGAATTTGGGGGAGGGTGTGTCCTTGGTTTATTCACATGCTGAAAATTTCTACAACCCTCAACAGACTTAAAAGGCTCATCTCAAATGACCTTGGACAACAGTCTTCAATTATAGGTGGGCAAAGTAGAAGCCATTGCCCCACAGTAAATTGCCATGTAGCCAGGCTGGGCACTCAGAGCACCTGATTCTCAGAACACTCTTTTCAGCCGCAGACTCCATTGCTTCTATTTGAAAGAGGCCTGTCTAATCATGTTATTATTCTCTGTCTCCCAGCACAGCCGGGGCAGAGTGGTCAGACTAGGGAAGGCGTCACTCCTAATGACTCACCACCACCCTCCCGAGTGATGGTCTGCAGGCTCCATCACTCACTCTTGCCGACACACTGGACTGGAAAGAGCTGAGCCTGAGTCGGTGGTTATCTGTGTATGTCAAATACTGGGGGACAGGGCCACAGACACTCCACCCTACAAGGGGAAAAAATAGTTTACCTATAGATGCCACAGCCGGCCAATCAAGTGTCAAAATTCCAAGCGGTTCCTGCAGAGCTGACAGCTTATAGACGAAGGTGACAAAATGGGAAGCCAGACGTCCTTGCCCTCAGTGGACAGCTCCTTCCCACTTTTAGGATGCAGAGAAGGTGTTGTTGAGTCTAGCTTGAGAGTCTGAGTGGGCTGATGGGAGGCTGGCATCCCAGCCCCACCCCAAGAATCAGCATATGAGACCAAGCCCAGGAGAGTGTTCACCATTCAGGCCCCTAGGTTTGTACCCTGGTTGTTGAGCCCTGGACTCATTTTGTGATCTTGGGAAGCTCATTTGGTCTCTCTGGTCCTCGGCTGATTTCCTTATTGGAACGTTACAGGGTTACACTAGGTCAGTGGTTCTACATATTTCTCCCCAACAGCCTCTGGCTCTACAAAGGGAACTCGGGGCAGACTAAGGAGAAGGAAGGGTCCAGTGAAGGCCTTAGATTTAGAGGCTAGAAGGAGAGGCGCCTTGGGAGACTAGCGGGAGCCCCACAGGAGGAAGATGGATGTTGGCCTCTGGACATTTCACGCTGATGATTCTTCAACATGCCTGCTCTTTGGGACTACAGATCTTGGTAAAAGTCAGGGTTGCTTTCTCCAGAGTCACCGATTCTGAGCCTTATGGAGATGCAAACTGGAACCCGGACTTTCAGAAAGCTCTCTAGAAACTCCCAAAGCAGCAGGAAGTAAAGATCCGAGACCTGGGCCCGCCTGGTGTGCTGCTAACTACTCCTTTCCCAGCTGCACTCTGCCCTTTCCAGGAGGAAGCCTCTGCCTCAAAAGCAGAGAAGAAGCTTTCTGAAGCCAGGAATCTCCAGACTTCAGCAGGCCCTCCGAGGGATAGGGATTTCCTATATCCAGATGCTGTGACTGCTTTCAGCTCACACGCATCTGTTGCCAGGACCACAAGTCTATCAAAACCCTGAGTGGAAATATCACCATCATTTAGCTGGTGACAGATGCAATACCAAGAATGGTGTACTTATTATCACTAGAGAAAAACATTGAATGGGTTTTAAATAGCCACCGAATGGCTCACCCAGTGCACACAAATTCATTATCAGACTTGGCCCCTGCTCCTCTCAGACACACCTTTGGCATGACTGGTTTCTCAGATTTGCATTCCTAGACAGAGGATGCCTGTTACAGACCACAGACAGCTGGGATTGGGTGGGGGCGGGGAGGGCTCACAGACAGGCTGGATGGTGGTTGCTAGGAAAAGGATATTGGCTGGAATTGTTCAGTTATAATGACAAAGTCTCAACTCTAAGTGGTTAAAGAAAAAGAAATTTACTGGTGTCACAGGAGAGCTCAGAGTTATATCTGACTCAGTTTCACAAGGAATCTCTCTGCAGCTCCCAGTTCTGCATTCTTCTGTGAGGGCTTCCATCGGGAGACCGGTTATGTGGCAGGTTACCAGAAAATTTGCTCCCCAAAAGTACATTGCTAGCAGGCAATGACCTAGAACAACACTAGGTCCTAGGTAAAGAAATAACCATGTAGTACACTGGTGCAGTGGCTCACACTTGTCTTCCCAGTGCTTTGGGATGCCAAAGCAGGAAGAGCACTTGAGGCCAGGAGTTTGAGACCAGTCTGAGCAACACAGTGAGACCTCTTCTCTAAAACAATTTTTTTAAAAATTAGGTGGGACATGAGCCCAGGAGTTTGCGGTTGCAATGAGCAATGATGATGTCACTGCACTCTGGCCTGGCAGACAAAGAGAGTGCCTGTCCTTAACAAACAAAAAAGAGAGAGAGAGAGCCATTGGTGGCCATCTTTGTCACCATCTTGGAAGGGCTTACCATGTGAATTGACCTTTTTCATATGGGCTTCTCCACAGGGCTGCTTGGGGTTTCTCACAGTGTGGCAGCTGTGTTCTGAGAGCAAGAAGTCCAGGAGATGAGACATGGAAGCTGACAGTGTCTCAGGGTCAGGGTCCAGAAATTGGCATAGCATAATCATAAGCTGTTGTTATTCCATCAATTGCCCCAGATGAGTTCACAGCTGACAGCCACCCTCACCTAGCCAACCACAAGAGTGAGCTACCTTAGAAGTGGATCATCCTTCTTGGCTTGTTCTTTTGCTTCTAGTCTGAGCCTTCACACTTACACCTAAGTCTAACCAGCCCCTCCCCAGCCCAGAACCCTCACTGACAACCCAGGGTTCTCAAGATGACATTCAATCTCATTGTGACACCCAGGACTTTTATGATCTGGTCCCTACTTACTTGACCAACTTCATCACTGTTGAATCTCTCCCCTTGAATGAACTTCTCTCAGCCCATTACATCACATACTTTGGTCACTCTGAATTATTCAGAATTTCTGAAAAGATCAAGTCTCTTCAATGCCTTAGGATCTTTCCTCTTCTTATGCTCCTTCCTCTTCCTAGAGGGCCCTTTTTGTTCTGTCTAATTGACAGATTGATCCAAGCCTAATTGAGACTTGGATCCAATGTTACCACCTCCATGAAGCCTTCCTTCAATCTCCTTCTTTCCCAGGTGGATTAGTGTACCCTTACTCTGCTCCCACAACCCCAGTGCCTCTTTGCCTACAGCAACTATTACACTGTAGTGATGACACTGGTTTTTCATTTTTGTTTTTGTTTTTTTTTTTTGATGACACTGGTATTTATGTCTGTTCCCCACCATCCTCACCAGGTTATGATCTCTTAGAGGGCAGTGATTTGAGCTTTTTTTCTCTTCTAATGCCATGGCCTAGAACAGAGCTAGGCATGTGATTGGCATTGAGTAAACATTTAGTGGATAGATAAATAGTGATCCCCTCTTTTTTAGATGATTTAAAAATACAGAATAAACTTTAAAAGTTAACCAATAAACTGGTTAAACTTTAAAAGTTAACCAATAAAACCCAAATGGTTATTTTATATATACGGTCTAGAGTTAATACATCTATAACACAATGAACTTTTATAAAGCTACAAGAAAAAAATAGGATCTCCAAAGAACAATGTGCTAAACACACGAATAAAAAATAATAAACATCAGCAGCGAATAAACATATAGAGAAAATATCTAACAAAGCATTACAGATGCCAATACTTGGTTTCAATGAGGTTGTAGGGAAAGGAATGATCACACTGCTGGTGGCGTGTCCTTGAACTCAACTCAACAATATGTTCTAAAAGCCTTTGAATGTGCAGGCTCTGTTGACCAGCTATTCTACTTCTAAAGTGTTTACTTCAAGGAGTTAGTCAGTAACACATACACATCTTCACATGTAGCTCTCATGAATTCCTCATTATTTCCTGATTGATGGCCTTGCCTCTGAGAAATGACTAGCATTGTACTCACAGGAGCTGACAGTGACTTACCACTACCTTAGGGACAAGAGCAGAAAATCCTCTCCTTTGACAGTGGTTTGAGTACTGGCTGCTAAACTGTGGGAAGCATTTCTAAAGTTGCTGCAATAAAGTTGATTCAACAAGTTCACCATCTGCTGTCCCATTTGGAAAAAACCCAGCAATTACTTGAAAGATCAGTTTGGGAGGTGAATTCTGACTTGGCAACTGAGAAGGGAAAGTACTAGGCAGTCTTTGATGTGCCAAGAAGTTACTTACATGATCCCATTTTATCTCGTGTTGGTAGCCATGATTATCTCTATTTTACTCTGAAAAACACTGTGAGGAGCAAAACTAGGACATGAACTCTATCTCTCCCATTCCAAAGCCCATGACATTCTTCACTGCAGCACAGTAGAAGAATCCATAGAAACATTGCACTTGGATGTGCCAATGGTTGTTTAAGCCAAGGAGGATTAAGCTCAGCTATTCTGGTTAATCTTTATTCCTTTTCACTGAGTAAAATATTGTATGACACCTACTTTCAGCAACCTCAAATCTTTCACCAGGTACAAAATAATAACCTATCATTCAAATGAAATGAGGGGAAAAAATCTGATTCCAAACTGGATGGAATGAAACAGATTCCTAAATAGATTCTCAGGTTAATTCCTTTAAGAAATTCTTAATCAAGGTAACTGAGCATATTGTGATGCTTGATTGGGGACAGACTGCCCTGACCTGGCAGCTTGGAAGTTTGTCTTAAATGATTCCTTTGCACATTCTATAAAAAAACCACACAAGCCTCATTGCCTTTCCATCCAAATCATAAGAAAATATTAATATGTAGTGATTGGCGGACACCTCCAGGCATCTCCACCTCCCCATTCCCAACCCCCTCACCCTAGGGCCATATGTGTTGGGTTTTCATGCCTTACAGGAGCCCTGTGGTGGGTGTAGGGAACCAAGACTTGGTTCTAAAACTGAAGTCAGACCCCAAATGGGAAGGACCAAGAAATACTAGACTAGTTAGAAATAACTCATTGGGGTCTGAACACAATAACTAAGAAAATGGCATGAAGGCTATGTTAACCAGTTTGATGAAAATATTTCAAATTGTGGGTGGTGCCTGTGGCTCTCAGTGAGTAGGGCGTCAACCCCATATACCGAGGGCTGCAGGTTCAAACCCAGCTCTGGCCGAACTGCATCAAAAATTAGCCTTGCGCTGTGGCGGGTGCCTGTAGTCCCAGCTACTCAGGAGGCTGAGGAAAGAGAATCGCTTAAGCCCAAGAGCTGGAGGTTGCTGTGAACTGTGACTCCACAGCACTCTACCAAGGGTGATAGAGTGAGACTCTGTCTTCACAGAAAAAAAATATATATATATATTTCAAATTGTATATAAAACCAGCACATTGTACCCATGATTGCATTAATGTACATAGCTATGACGTAATAAAAAAAAAAGAAAGAAATTGTTGGGTCTTGTGTTTGTTTTGTGACTATTGTTTTCAGGATTAGTTCAATTCTCAGTGAAAATTTAAAAAGTATTTCTATTTGGTTTGTTGTAGGTTCAACAAATATACATAGTTTATTTTGGGATTTTGTTTGTTTAAGTTTGGGTTTTTTCTTTCTTTTCTTTTTTGCTTCCTTTAAGTTCAAGCACCTGCTTTGAATAGAAGATGAAACATGTGAATATGAAATATTCACAAACAAACACATAGCAATATAGCCATGGAATATAATTTCAACCATTCATAACAATAATCAAATTATGTCACTATTATCTTTCCAAGAGGATGAAAAAAATTAAATAAAATTATAAAAATTATGTGGAATATTTTCACATTAACTGTCTTATTTTATCTTCTTGGTCTTTTTATGTACTATCATTTTACAAATGAGGAATTTATTGTAAAAATGAGTTAACTTTCCAATATTATACCTTTATCTTATCCAATAGTTTTTCCAGTGATTCTCAGTCTTCTGGAGGCAGTAGGCCTTGGATTAATGGAATTTTGGGTAGACCACATCTGTGGATTCAAAGACTTCAAAATGCTGGATGCAGTGGCTCAAGCCTGTAATCTTAGCACTCTGGGAGGCCAAGGCGGACGTATCCCTTGAATTCAGGAGTTTGAAACTAGCCTGAGTAAGAGTGAGACCACAGCTCTACAAAAAATGGAAAAAAATAGCTTGGAAGCTGAGGCAGAAGGATCGCTTGTGCCCAGGAGTTTGAGGTTGCAGTAAGGTATGACACCACCACCACACTCCAAGCAGGGTGACAGAGTGAGACTTTGTCTCACAAACAAAAGAAAATAAAGGAAAAGAAAAGAAAGGACAAAAGAATAAGATAAAGGGGGTAGCAATAATTCTGATGGCTACTAGAGTGAGAGAACATTCTATAGTACCATTGAAAAAGGCAGACATCACACTATTACCAGGGAAGGATCCGCTCCCCCAACTACGCCCCTCACAAGGAAACTTCTTCAGTGCCCTGACCATACACACGCACCCTGATCCAGACCTGTGCTGGGCAGCACAGTAACCACCGTCCGCCTGGGAATATTGAGCACTTGCAATGTGGCTGGTTGGTCTGAATGGAGAAGTGCTGTCAGTATAAAACAAATACAGGATTTTGAAAGCTTAGTATGAATGAAAAAAAAGTAAAATATCTCAAAAATAACTTTTTTACTGATTACATACTGATATAACACATCGGGTATATCGGGTAAAGTAAAATGTTATTAAAATTAATTTCGCCTGCTTCTGTTTACGCCTTTAAATACAGTTCCTAGAAAATGCGGGATTAAGTATGTTGTTCACATTATATTTCTATTGGACTGGGTTGCTTGAGAGGTCAAATTTTGCTGTGTTCCAAAAAATACACAGCATATCCTTGGGGTTGGTTTAATGTCTTTTGCTCCTTCCCTCTTAACAGGGCAGTGTAGGGGTTCTGAAAACACAGCATGATTCAAGACAGACCCTGACAAAGGCAAGTGGATACTTCAGTTTTCCTGCTCAAGAGACACAGCCACGGGTCAATAGCAGAAAGCTAATGTACAATTCATCCCAGCCCATTTACTGTTCGAAAATTATTCTTTCTACAGCACATTTTTTTTTTCAGTTAAGGAGCACTTGCTTTATTGTAAATTCTGCACACAAAATAAAAGCTTAATTAATATCTTTTGTATCACAATATTTATAGTCAACAAAATTCAGATTGATATGCAATGTGTCCTTGGAGTGTGATGTGTGTGGGGTGGTTTCTACTTTGCTCTGCATCTGGGCGTCCCATCCAAAGGACAACAAATAGGGGCCAATGTGTTTTCTCCAATATGGCAAAAAAAATTTTACATCATGTAAAGCTTTGCACGACACAGGTAAAACAGTCCAAAGGCTAAGAAATGCTGAATTATTCAGGAGAAGGATCAAAGCAGAGGGCCCTTTTCACCTCAAAGTTCACTTAGAACAGTACCCCTCAAAGAGTGAACTTCAAACCCCTGTTATTCAGAGACCACCAGATGGGGAAGTAACCTCAGAACTGTCAGCTCCAGCTTCTGCCTCATCCATGCAGGGCTCTCTTTTGCATTATTCTTGATAGCAGCCTTCTGGCCTCTGCTTGGAATCCTCTATAATGGAACCCCCATTCCTATCAAGGAAGTAAGGTGTTTGTGTGTGTTGTTATGAACAATGCTGTATGAAGTTTGTGTTTATATTGAATAAAAAGGTCAGATATTCGTTCTGCCATGACTTGTGTGAGGTCTAGGATTCAAAGCAACCTCCCTCCCCCCAAAAATGATAAATGTAAATATAGGCTCAGTGATTTAGATTTTTTTTAAAGCCTCATAACCAGTATCAATTGCTTCATCTGAAAAAAAGGCCAGGGGAAGGTATGAAAATACTTTGCAAATTGTTGCAAAGAGAAGGCAGAGAAGGGCTCTGCAGCCGGTAAGGGCCTTGCACGCTGGTGTGTCTCCACTCAGAGTGCCTATTTCTTGAAAACAGGCAGAGGCTGCATTCCAAGTACTCAGCAAGTTCTCGCTATCACAAAGATGCATTGGCAATTATTCAGACTCCTGTTCTCTTCTGGGCATTTACAAATTGATTTGTTCCCATGTTTTCAGGTATGGAAGCTGAGTAACGATGCCTGGGTGAGGACAAGCAGTTCAGAGAGGGCTTTATATAGGGGGAAGAGGTGCAGAGTAAGGAGGAGGGGACCAGAGCGCTGTGCAGGAGGACAGAGGTGTGCACAGTGTCCACAGACTTCACATAAACAGCAAGAGCTCAGAGCAGGTGACAGAAAGAACGTGGATTTGGAGTAAAACTGACTTGGGTTTAAATTTCCATTGCATGACCATAGAGAGGTCACATCATCCCTTTGATTTTTGTCTTTCATCAATAGATGGCAATAATAATATCTACCTTGCAGGATAAAGTAGTGCTCAGGTATTTAGCATCTGGAGCCAGTCTATCTATCAGATGTATGACCTTAGGGAATTTGTTTTTGTTACTGTTTTTGCACCTCTTTGGTTTTAGGATTGGTTTATTAAGGTAGGGGTGACATAGAATAAATTACACACATTTCAAGTCTGCGATGTGATGAGTTTCACACCATCACCACAACTATGATAGTGAACATCTCCGTCACCTGCAAAAGTTTCCTCAACCCTGTGATCCTCATCTCCAGAAAACCACTGATCTGCTTTCTCTTACAATGGATTAGTCTGTGTTTTCTAAAAATGTACGTAAACGAAATCATGTGGTATGTGCTCTTTTTAGAATGGCTTCTTTCACACAGCAGCATAATTTATTTTGCAATTCATCTATGTTGCGATGTGTGTCAACAGTTCATTCCTTTTTATTGTTGAGTAATATTCCACTGTATTGGATCAACCAGAATTGTTGATCCATTCACCTGTGGATTGACCCTTGGGCTATATCCAGTTTTTGACTATTGCAGATAATGCTTCTATGGATATTCATGCATAAGTAGTGGTATGGATACATGTTTTCATTTCTCTTGGGGAAATATCTAGAATTAGAATGGCTGGGTCACATTGGATGTGTATGTTTATCTTCTTAAGTTCTGCCAAATCATTTTCTAAAGTGGTTGGACCATTTTTACATCCCGTCAATAGCATAGCAAAGTTCTGATTCCACCATATTTTCATGAATATGTTTTAGCCTGTTGGGGCTGCTCTAATAAAATGCCACAAAAATGGGCAGCTTATAAACAACATAAATTTGTTGATCACAATTCTGGAGTCTGGGAAGTTCAAGGACAAGGTGCTGGCAAATTCAGTTGTCTGCTAAGGGCTGCATTCTCCAGAAGGATGGAATGCTGCATCCTCCCATGGCAGAAGGTGAAAGAGCAAGTGAGATGAACATGATGTGAAGTCTCTTTTCTAAGGGTCTTAAATCCCACCCTCAAAGGAGGTACTCTAATTCCCTAACCACCTCTCAAAGGCAATTATACCTCCAGACACCACATGCTGGTCACTAAGTTTTAACACATTAGTTTTGTAGATGACACATCCAAACCATACCAGCCAGTATTTTTAATTTTGTACAGTGTAATAGATGTACAGTGGCATATCTCTTTAGTTTTAATTTGCATTTCCTTAATGGCTAATGATATTGAGCAGATTTTGATATGTGTATTTGCCATCTACATTTCTTCTTTAGTGAAGTAGTTGTTCCAATTGTTTGCTTATTTTAGAAATCATAATTTTTACTTGCTTGTTGAGAGTTCTTTACATATTCCAACTACAGGACCTTTATCAGATGTGTGATTTCCAAATGTTTCCTCTCAGTTCCAGGACCATTTGCTGACAAATCGATCCTCTTTCTACCAAATTGCCTTTGTATCTTTGTCAAAAATTAATCAAACACATATAAGTGGGTCAATTGCTGGGTCTTTTTTCCAATGACTTGTTTATCTTCACACTAGTACCACTCTGTTTTGATTACTATAGCTTTAGGAATGTGGAAGTTAGGTAGTGTAAATTCCATAACTTTGTTCTTTATTTTAAAAATTGTTTTGCTATTCTAAGTCCTTTGCATTTCTGTATGAATTTTAGAGTCAGCTCATCAATTTGTACAAAAATATTATGAGATTTTGATGGGCATTGTCTTGAATTTGTAGGTCAGTTTTGGGAGAAAATTAACATGTTAACAATATTGAGTCTTCTGATCCATGAACATGGTACAGCTTTCTATTTGGGGGGGTTCTTTCATTTCTCTTGGCAACATTTTCAGTGTATGAGTCTTACATTTATCTTTAGCTGTTTTATATTTTTATAATATGTAATGGTTACTTTGAGAATTCAATTTCTCATAGTTTATTCCTAATTTATAAAAATACTATTTGTACATTGATCTTGTGTCCCGCAACCTTGATAAACTCATTCATTCTATAAAATTTTTTTAGAGATTCCATGGATTTTCTTTACTTGAATAATCATGGGCATCTGTCAATAAAGACAGTTTTGATTCCTCCTTTTCAATCTGACCACCTTTTGTTACAATAATGTACTGGCTAGAAAAAATGCCTGACAAACTCTATCCACTTTGACTTCCTGGGACTCTCAGTTCCGATTCCTCAACTGAAGGTGTATATTGGGCTCTTCCTGGACTCCCCCTATCTGCAGCAAGGGCTGGGAACTTTCTCCACAGTATGCCAAAGCAATCATAAGACTCACCTCATTTGTTTCCTACCTTTCAGGGAGCACGGTCCTGTGTTAAGAACTATTGTGGGATTTTTAGTTTTTTGAGAGTAAGAGTAAATATGATCCTTGTTATTTCAGTTTAGCCAGATATAGAAGCCAGGAAAGTTGTTTAAATCCCCTACGATTCAATTTCTTCACCTACAAAATGAGAATAATAATAGTATCTATTACCTGATAGAGAGTTGAAAGGATTCAACAAGATACTAATTGTAAAACCCTTAACACAGTATCTAGGATATGGCAAATGGGCAATAAGTACCAGCTACCATCATTGTTGTCATTTGCATTATTGCCATTGTTGTTATTATTGTAAGCAATAACTAGGATCTGTGGCTGGCTTCTGGGACTCCTGAATTTTCAGACTCCAGCACAGCACCTAACACTTCATTGGTGTTAAATATGTGTCCCTTATCTACCGCATTGCCTACCCCTCCAGCAGATAGTCACTTGTCTTCTTACTTTGGAGCAGGCGAAAAGTGACCTTTGAGATCTTTAACAGCCATAATTTCTATGCCTTGGAGATCTAATTGATATTCTCAGTGAGCAAATTAGCTTTTGCGGCAAACATATTTCACTATGGATTTATTATGTCCCCTAAATTAACATAACAACGATATTCTGCGGAGCTAACCAGAGTTTAATTCATATGAATCTGGAGGTTGGCGTCTGGGTTAGCTGGAGGAATTCAGGGCAGAAAAGGAAGATCTTACCCCAGTCTTTCCCAGGCAAACAGAATAGAGAACTTGGCTCCTTAAAAGAAAAAAGCCTAGTGCTTGCTTCGGCAGCACATATACTAAAATTGGAACGATACAGAGAAGATTAGCATGGCCCCTGCGCAAGGATGACACGCAAATTCGTGAAGCGTTCCATATTTTTGAAACTTATTAAATGTAGAGTATCAATGTCTTTATATAGTGATCAAGAAAATGCCATGAAGGCTATCTGTAACAGTACGATGAAAACATTTCTGAATGTATATGAATCATGCCCTATGACTGCACCAATGTACAGAATTATGATTCAATAAAATTATAAAAAAAAAAAAAAAAAAAGGCAGAGAGATGTGGAAAGTAGGAATCCCAGAGGCAGGCCCTGGGCCCCTCCGAACTCTTCTGTGCCTTTCATTGTTTTCATATCACAGACAGCAGAAGCTCCTTAGCATAACCTGTAAGCCCAGGCTTACATCCCATCTCATCTGTCACCACCCACTCCTTTCCATAAACCATGACCCAGGCCCACAAACATATTTCCTTTCCTCCAACGTACTGTTATTTCACTTTCTTGACTGACGTGTGAATTTCTAGAACATTCCTAGTTCCTTTCCAGTATCAGAATCCTGCATGTTCTTCATGCTTTCTCCGGATGAAAAAAGCCCCCATCTGGGACGAAATAAACAAGGAATGTGAGAAAGTCAACCGGGAAGCTGGAGAGCAGCAAACTCAGGTTGGGGGAGGAAGGGAAAAAATGTACCTGGGTGGGAGGAGTCACCGAATTCCTGTGAGTAAGTCTGTGACTTGTCTAGGCAGCAGATATCTTGGTCATATTTTCATCTTTAATTTCTTACCATATCAGAAATTCCTTGAGATCAGTGACATCGTGGAAACAAATCTTTATTATCCACCAGGACTTACCAAGAAAGCCTAAGTATTTGCTGAATGAGGGGATAGAAGGATAAATTAATGAATGTATATTTAATCTCTTACACTAATATATATTTTCTATATCTTCAAGTATATATGGCCTGAATGCCAATTAATGAGCCTCATTATATTTGGGGAGGGCTGGTATTTTGTGTTGTTTTGAGAATTGTTGGTGGACTTCAGTTTGGAATTCTGTTGTGATGTCTTCTATTTTAATCTACTATTTTTCTATCCCTTTTGTGTTTTAATGTGAATCCTCAGAGAAAGGGCCTTGCTCATTCTATGTACCACAGAGGGCTTAGCATATTTTTGGCACTCATTAAATGTTAACATCAACAAGAGCCTGATGAAGAACGATTACACAAGAGGGAAGTAAACAGACAGGCAAGAGTTGGCAAGCGCCAAATAGATACACCCACTTCTTCCCCCAAACTCATGATTATAGGAGGTATTTATTTTCTCGGCATCTTTAACTCTTTCACTTCTGGATACAAGTGCAGAGCTGAACAGATTGCAAAATCCTTTCTAAAGACTTAATTGGGAACTCAAAGCTTTTTTTCATGGCAGCAGCTATTCCAGAAATCATAAAACAAGGTTTATTCTTTTGGAACCTCCAAGGTCAGCAGTATCCATATTGGCAGGAATAGTTTTCCTTTTTCCCTGATAGTGAAAGGCTCCAGTGTGAGGGGAGTTCTTTGATGCCAGAAGACTCTACCACCTCACTCCTGTCTATGGCAAAACCAGGGAAGTATATTAAGAAACAAAAAAAGAAAGCAAGATCCAGCTACCAAACCCCTTGTCTCCATCAACAGTTCTGGCAGCACCAGCTGTTTGCTGATTCTAATTAAGTTTTTCCAAAAAAATTGTATGTCAGCAGAAGTGAGAGAAATAAGGGAAGCATTTTTACTTGGCAACAGTGAAACTTTTTGTTGGCCAAAAAATATGTGAATGAAGTAAGCTTTTAAGAGGTTATGGTTTCTTTGTCAATACGAACCTAATAAATTAAAATTGGAAATATTTCCTGCCATCCCCACAGGAGCTCATCAATCACCAATTTGCTGAATGTCCTTCCCTCCCACCTCAAACCCAGTAAAGGAAGACAGCTGGCAAGCTCTGGAGGCTTAGTTAAAACAAGCTACATTACTAGAAAAGAAACAGGCTCTTGCTAACAGAAGATTGAAGTGTCAGCTTCAGGTTTACTTTTTAAATGTGCAAAAGAAAGTGGGATGTTTTGAAGAGAGAGAGAGAGGAAAAAACACTTTCAAATAGTCAAAGTTGGTGTTAGTTGGCATCACAGCTAAATGTTAGTGCAAAAGCCCCAAAGACATGGAAATGAGGAGAATGAATTGAATATCCTCACGTCTACATCCTTCAGTTTGAATGGCATATAGCACCACTCAGGCAGACAGGTAGATGTTCTCTGAGGATAAATATCAAAAACCTTTTACTATGTACAATTTGCATGCTAGTTAATCACAAAACTGTTTTTCTTCTCCAGATACCTTCTTAATCTGCAGTATGATTAACCCATTTGCTTTAAGTGTAAATATAGTATAGGCTGAAGCCTAGACTGTCTTCTTTCTTGTTTTTTAAAAGAAAGAAAATAAAAGGGCTTTTGCATTTGGATCACTTGGATATCAAGCACTCAAGCTATGAAATCACAAAACTCAGAACACTGTAAGAAATTATTACAGAAAATACATAGGGCAAGGGATCGTAAAATCAAATTTCTACAGATCTTGAATGAGTGTTGCAAGGCCAATGTAAGTCACTAAGGAATGGTGAGGACTATGGCAAAGTGTAGAGCTCAATATCCATCTCAATGCCATGATTTTTAAAAACTACCAAGTAAGTAAAAATATTTTAGAAGACATGTTAAAAACCAAGAAAGACTCATCTGCAATGTCAATAACTTTCAATTTCTAACCTGTCTTCCGGGAAAAGGGTTGTAGAATTACATTTTCAGATTTCTAGCCAGAAAGATCATTCTCTTAGAAGACTAGACAAGATGTTCTAATAATAACCTGGCTTTCGCAGGTACATCTTTTTGTCTTTACAGCTTATACATATTCTGATGCTGATATATCAACAAAATAAGAGATTTTCCTTACTCTCCTGGCTAGAATAAACTTTCATGTTACAAATGCTCCCCTGAGAAACCCAGAATTATTTTCTATACTAAAGAGAAAAAGGTATATCCTAACAACTCTGCAGCTGCTTAATGAGAAACCAGAATTATAGCCCAGAGTCCACAATTGCGCTGCTCAGATGATATTCCACGGAGCAAGAACTTTCTTGTGATGTAATATGTTCCCCAGTGGTGCAACATCAAGAATTAATGATATGTGGTTGGTGGAAGGACGTTGGCTGTGGCTAAGTCATATGTGAGTTCAAATTTTGACTCTGCTTACTATCTGATGAGCCTGCTACTTTAGTCTATCTGAACTGAATTTTTTTCATCTGTAAGATGGAGAATGTAATTGTATTAGTTTTCTAGGACTGCCATAACAAAGTAACACAAACATGGTGGCCTATAACAATAGGAATTTATTATATCACAGTTCTGGAGGGTTGAAGTCCAAGAGCTAGGCGTCAGTAAGTTAAGTTCCTTCCACCTCTCTCTCTGAGGTCATGGTAGTTTTGATGGTAATCTCTGGTGTTCCTTTGCTTCTGCTTCATCACCCTGATCTCTGCCTTCATCTTCACAGGGCTGTCTCTCTGTGTGCATGCCTCCATCCACAATCCCCCTTTTATAGGGATGCCAGTCAGATTGGCTTTAAGGTCTGCCCTACTCCAGAGTGAGTGCACTTAACTAATCAATTATATCTGTAGTAACCTATTTTCAAAAAAGTTCATATTCAGAAATACTGGGAGTTAGGACTTCAACATATGAATTTTGGAGGGACACAATTCAACCCATGATGGTTAATACTTAACTTCCAATAGTTGCTTTCAAAACTAAATGGAAAGATAGCCATTAAAACAGAGCTATGGCAGATACCTAACAAACATTGCCTTTGTATGACATTAATCTAAAATGGCTCCCCAAATCAATCCTTAAATCTGAAATATAGTTACAGCCTTATGTTTCACTCCATTCCAATCCATCTACGATTCAAAAGTAACCACATTATTTCCCTGTTTACATTTTGTCTGTGGTCTTAAGTTCTCGCTAGAGGAAATCCAGTCTCTGAATGTGGCATATGAGATCCTTCCTGCATGGTCTTACCCTTGGTTTACCCTCGAAAACCGGTCCCTACCTCTTCTCTTCAGGGCCCCAGTCCAGCCGAGAAGAGCCATGTGCTTGTTATTCATTTCACTTCCATAACTTGGACCTTTTCTCCACTTGCCCTTCATGGTTTCCTCCCTGTCCACCTGCAATACCCACTCATGTTTTATGACTCAGCTCAAAAATATCTTCAGTGAAGTCATTCATGACATCAGCTCTTTTCTTTGTGCCCTTCCTGTGCCTTAATCGTAGAGTGGACCTATATCCTGGTCTTGGATAGTCCTGTTTCATGCTGTTGTCTCAAGACCCCTCAATACCCCATGCCAGGTGCCTCTTTCATTGCCAGTTACATTTTATTTATCAACTGACTTTTATTTGTGCAAATGTATGGGGTATTTGAGAAAATTTATTATTACATGTATATAATGTATAGTGATCAGATAGTCAGGGCCTTCAGAGTGTTCATCACCCAAGTACAATATATTTTTGCTAAGTATAGTCATCCTACCCTGCTATCAGACATTGAGCTTAGGCCTTTTATCTTACTATATGCTTGTATCCTTCAACCCCCCTCTCTTTAGCCTCTCCCTGCTCTTTCTCAGCCTTCCCAGTCTCTACTTTTCTACCTTCATGTATTCAAATTTTTTAGCTTCCATGTATGAGTGAGAACATGTGATATTTGCCTCCTTTTCATGTCTAGATTGTTTCACTTAAGATAATGAGAAAGGTATTACATTTCAGATGGTAAATTATGTGTCATTCTATGTATACAAAGTTTTTTATTAGCATCTATAACTCTTAACTTACTTTCTTCTAGATCAGTATATTTCAAGACAGTAAATTCTCGTGAAAATAAGGACATTGTCTTATATGTCTCCTTTATATCCATTACCCAGTCCTAGAACATCTTAATAGTAGCCCAAGCCATAGAGATGCTTAATATATAGTTATTAAAATAAAGAGTACATAGATAAGAGAGTGCCCCCAAAATGTGTACACATTTTAAGAAAGAAAAAACCCTGTATTAAAATTGTAATATTCAATATGTACCAATAACAAAAGGTGAATACAAGTCACATTGAGCACCTCTTATAATTGCAGAAGTCAAACATAATTTGAGTATTACAAATTTAATACAGTATTTTCCTTTCCTAAAATGTGCATATATTTTTTAATACCCTCTTATATATAAAATACACTAACCCCTCAATTATATAATGAAATATAAAATTATAATCATGCAACCATCATTTCTTGATGCATTTTCTATATATTCCCTTTTCTCTTTCCTTTTCCTAACTATGCTGTCCATAAAAACTCAAAGCAAGAAAAGAGGGTAAAAGAGCTTTAAAAATTACATAGAGTCCCACCCACTAAGGAGCATCAGGACCAAGCGGTGTTTAGGTAATAGGAGAGGATCTTGGCTGGAAGAACAATCATGATGTAGGCTACGCTTAGCAATGGGATTTCAAGTTCAGCATAGTGGCACAGCAGGACTCAGATCTGTCATGTGGACAAAGAGCTTTCATGATGGGAAAGGGTTGTGAGGAAAGATTCCACCTCCTGGGAAATAAGACGGCATTTAATGGAAAAGGGAGCTGGATTGCTTGGGCAGGGAGAGCTGTCATACAACAGTTGAATACGCATTCTGCTAGTCTGCCAAAGAGACCCTGGGATGAATTAAAGACCCTGTTGGTCACTACTGGATCCTCCAGATTCTGAGTTTTAGAATGTAATTTAATGCCAAATTCTACAAAACGTGGCACATGGGCTGTTTAAATGTCTTACATGTTGACCAGTCCTTGCCTGGAAAAAGATTCAAGTCTTCAGAAGAGAAGAGCCATGGCAAGGCACTTGGAATATGGACTGGGAAAGGTTGGAAATGCTGTAGGGGGTGAGACCAGCCCCATTCCTGGACTCCAACAGGAGCATTAGTTTCCATGCTTAGACAGCAGTGGCTTTACCTTATAAATGCAAATGTTTGAAATCTTTAGAGTTGGCTTTGCTAAGATCTAAGTATTTGTTCTTTGTGTTCAAATAATTATTTCCTTTTTTCTCATTTTATTTGTAGATTAATTAAATAACACCAAAAACTCGAAGTAGAAGTGGCACCCTCTGTCAGGTGCAGGGGTGCACACCTGTAATCCCAGCATTTCGGAAGGCCGAGATGGGGGATCACTTGAGGCTAGGAGTTTGAGGCTGCAGTGAGCTATGGTAGTACCACTACACTCCAGCCTCGGTGTCAGACAAAGACCTTGTCTTAAAAAAATTTTAAAAACAAGTCTCACCCTATCTCTGTAACCTGTTAGGTTGTTTCTTCTATATAGCTGTTGTTCCAACTTCTTCTTCTTGTCTCTTTAAGCCTTGAAGTCCCAAAAGAAACTCTTTGACTTGCCTAAACACTTTGCCTTTGTAAATTGATCTGTCCAGGTTTGGATCCTGCAGTTCATCAGGGAGTGCTCTTGGGATCAAAACCTGCAGGAAGGAAGGAAAGGAAGCAAGATAGTGCAGAGGAAGAGACTGGATTATTTTGAAGTGTCTGGGGGTTCTGAAGTGGGGATGTACCTTCAGAGTTGCCTCACTGAAGCAAGGAATGAGGTCTTTATTCCCTCTGCTGACAAGTTATGGATGCGGGCTGCTCCAATAAGAAAGAAGTTCTTCTTTCTCCTGGTGAGGCAACTCTCTTCAATCCATGGGGACTGGGACATTCAGTCCTGATGAGGAGCTTGGCAACTTCAGGACAGCTTCCATGGTGCTCACTTCTGGTGCTGCTGGGGTCCATGTCTTCCAGCATGTTAGAGTGCAGCCTCAACAGGATTCTCATTGTCCCTTCTGCCCAGGAAGAATTTTAAAGAGAAAGCCAGCGGGTAAGCACCTTCAATTCAGCTGGTCTTGGGGTCACAACTGCTACTTATCATTTTCCTGGATGCCCCTATCTTCTGTCAGCACCTCTGCTGGTCTAGTTGGCTTTTGGGGTGAATAGATTCTCTCTTGTGAGAAATCTAAGCCCCTCATCATCATGCCTTTGGTAGGCAGAGGCTGTTGCATTTGTCCATTTATCATCAATCTAAATTCTAAGCAACTTTGCTGGATGCCAAACACACTCCTCTTCACTGGCATGCAGAAGAGCAGTCCCAGCTCCTTCTGATATCACGGTTGATTACCCATCATAGGATGGAGAGTCCTCTTATTGCCTGCTGATCTGTTGGCATGAGGAGCCTGATGCTTCCAGATGGTAGCCTTAGCCTCATATTTAACTGGATGTATGTTGTACACATATTCCCTGATGGAAGTAGGCACTAGCAACTCTAAACCCACAGAGCTGAAGCACAGATTTCCCAAGTGGGTAAACTGTATTGATGCTAAGCAAGGCTATTACTGCTTCTACCTCTTGTGTCCCCTATATTTTACCTCTTGGGAGCCCAGTATCATATAATACTTGTTTATTTTATGTGTATATCACATCTGAGAGGATGGTGTCTGATCCTTCCAAAGTAATGTCCCCAAGCTAGCCCCTTGGCTGTGCCTTTAACAGGCCCTTCCATCACTCCATTTGTGGAAGAGCTTCTGGATGGTGCAATATATATGTGATAGGATCAGTGGAGCATAAGTTCACTATCTGACTCTTGCAACTCGTTTCCTGTAATGTGAGTCACCTGGAATGCTATGTGAGATGCCACAATGATGGATCAGTCACTCTCTAAACCTGCAGATAGTGATGCCAGCTGAGGCCCTGCAGATAGGAAAGGAAAATCCACACCAGAAACGTGAACCAGTTCCCAACAAAATTGATCAGTGACCTTTTCAGGAAGGAAGGTATGCGATGTAGTTAACTGTCCACTAAGTGATTGACTAGCCTCAAGGGTTAATACCATACCTGGTTAGGCTGGAAGGTCTCCATTGGTCCTTGTTGCTGGCAGATTGGATATCTGTCAGCACCAGTGGCTGATCAGTGTTGAAAGAGGGAGCACATGCATGTTGGATCCATGCATAGTCTCCCTTTCTGCTCCCTGGGCAACGTCATTCATATATTGATAGTAAGTGTTTGAACACTGGCATCTAATAAGAGGGGATGGCTACCGTCTGGTGGCCAAATGATTCCTTCCTGTCAACTGGTGGTTTAGTGGGGATATCTTTTGTAATGGATGTTCACTAATGATTGTGAACAGATCATATGAAGATCTTAGTACTTCTTCCCACTCCCACAAATCCATTCACAGCTCTCTAACCCAGGCCTCCTTAATTCTGATTTCTCAATTTTCCTTGACCAACTGGGCAAGCCATTTGCTTGTCCATGAATCTCTATTCATTCTCATATGGAGAGGAGAAAGGGACAAAGAGTGAAAGGGAGAAAGTGAGGAAGAAAGGAGAGATAAAGTTTGAACTACTGGTTAGTCATTTCAAAAGAACACTTTAGCACTCAGAATGCTGTGGCAGGTGAGAACGGCACATACTCATGTCGTTCCCACTAAAGCCTCTGAAGATTCTAAAGATAAATATTTTGTTTTAAAGCTGAAATATGCAGATTTGGATATTTGGCATTTAAGTTACTTCAAATAAATTATTTGACAAAATATCCACCAATCAACTTGTCTAAAATTTGCGGCAAATGAAAAACAGGCAGATAAGAAACAGCTTTTGGAATGAAGTAAGTAATTCTAAATAAATGTACATGAATTCGGAAAGAAAGAAAGAAAGCTTCCTGTCTTTTTGTAAAATGCTAATTCAGAGAGGAGGAGGAAAATAGGGGACAACCCAGGGAATGTTTGGGACTTCCACCATGCCAGACACATCTTTACCATTCCTCTGCAGCTTACATTTTACAGGAAGTAGGATGCAGAGAATTCCCCATCCTTCCCAGATGCGAGCACTTCGAGGTTCTCTCTACAATGGCATCTTCAGCTTTTCCCCAGTGCAAATCACAACTTCATTATATAAATCAAAGCTTTGATCCGTGCTATAAAGCGAACGCTCTTTACAGTGGGAATAAAACTTTAATGACTTCTCAGTCATTCATAACTTTATATTCTTAATTTTTTTTCAGACATAGTCTCACTCTATCGCCTTCAGTAGAGTACCAGGGCATCGTAGCTCACAGCAACCTCCAACTCTTGGGCTTAAGCTATTCTCTTGCTTCAGCCTCCCGAGTAGCTGGGACTACAGGCGCCCACCATAACACCCAGCTTTTTTTGTTGTTGTTGCAGTTGCCACTGCTGTTTTAGCTGGCTGAGTCTGAGTTCAAACCCACTACCCTCATTGTATGGGGCTGGCGTCTACCCACTGAGCCACAGGAGCCACCTTATAACTTTATATTCTTAATAACTTTTGGTTGAATGCCTCACGAAGTGTTAGGTCCTGGGCATATGTGGTTGAGCAACACAAGATGTCTGAGTTCAAATATGACGACATATAATACTTGTGATGATCAGAGCAGTAAGGAGGCGTAGGAAAGCAGGTGTCACGGGCACTTGTCCCAGTCTACTGGAGGGGTAAGGATGGCCTCACCGACTTGACATTTACAAGATCTGAAGGGTGCTTAGGGTAACACCATGTGAAAGTGTAAGCTGTGTAAGGGGAAGGGGAGGGAGGGAAGAGTTGCAGAGGCATGACACGTTTTGCAAGTGCAGGTGATAAAAGGCCTAGAGTCTATCCCAAGTTCAGTAGGAAGCCAATGAAGGGGTTCAGGCATCTTTCTTTATTCCCCACTTTTTTCTCTATCCTCCTCTCTGTCTTCCCTTCCTTCTTTCTTTTTGCATTTTTTGAAAGACAATACTGTCTGCTCACTGCAAATGGAAGAAATGGAAAGATTAAAAGCCATTTTGAGGGTGGACTCAATAGAGCTTGGCCACCATGGATATTGGGTTAAGACACAATTAGGAACAGTAGATAAAGCCCTGGATACTTGCTCTGCCTATGAGAAGAAAATGGTCTCACTGCCTGGGATTTGGAGCAGAGGAGGTGAAGCAAGTTCCCTCTCTATTCTCCACAAACATGAAGATAATTTCCACAACATGAATATATAGGTATATTCCCTTTCTATTTCCCACAAACATGAATATACAGGTATAGCATTATATGGGCCAAGGTAAGGAACCTTTTCTTTGCCTTCTTATTATCAGCATCTCATTTCAAAATTCTGGAATTGTCTTGAAACCAGTGATAGCCAATTTTATGTGTCAACCTGATACCCCCATTAAAAACACCATGGAGATTACTCAGAGACCTAGAAGTAGACAACCCAATAATCCCACTACTAAGCATCTACCCAAAGGAAAATAAGTCATTGTGTCAAAAAGATACCTGCACCAGAATGTTTATCACAGCACAATTCACAGTTGCAAAAATATAGAATCAACCTAAGTGCCCATCAGCTACTGAGTGGAAAAAGAAAATGTGATACACACTCACGCACACATATGCACAAATGCATATTCCATGAAATACTACTCAGACATAAAAAAAAGAAATAGTGTCTTTTGCATTAACTTGGATAGAACTAGAGATCATTATTCTGAGTTAAGGATCTCAGGAATGGAAAAAAACATATGTTTTCATTTATAAGTGGGGCCTAAATGAGGAGTATATATGATCATAAATTGATATAATAGAAACATTGAAAACTAAGAAGTGGGGAGAGCAGGAGATGCGTGAGGAGTAAAAATCTACCTATTGGGTACAAGGTACACGGTTAAGTGTTTCTGTCAATCACATTTATCAATTTGCATATGTAGAATCCTATCAGCATTGTACAGTTCATCCATGGAGCAAAAAGCATTCATATCCCCTAAAGCTATTGACATACATACATACATAAATAAGTAAATAAGGCAGTGTCCCAGTCTCCTACCACTGATACAATAATCGTAAAATGTGATAGGATAATTGGAAAAATTACCAAGATGTGAAAACTTTGCTGCGCACATTTCTGCCTCAAAGTTAAAAAACAAGTTCAGGACAGGTTGTAGATAATTCGCTTACCTATAACATGTACAAATTGAGCAAAGGGCACACCTGAGTTTTAAGGGTAATGAGGGATGGTACCCAGGGTCTGTAAGTACCGAGAAGTGGCTTCCCTAGAACAAGGTAGAATTGGAGAGGGGGTGGCAGATGGTACACCACTTTTCCTTACCACAATCCAGGTTTCAAGATAAGGTAAGATCTCAGGTTCACTGGCACCTTCAACATCCTAATGGCTTTGTCCTCTACATGCCTCTCTTCTGGCTTCTGAAAAAAGTACATGGAAGGGCAGCAACATGCTTACCTCTTGCTAGGGTCAGAGTTCATTGAGATGATCAGAATAGCCACATGCCTCTGGGGTCCAACTCCGGGGGCAACACTAGGGCTCGTGCCATATATACACACACTCCACTGGGGATGGGGGTGGGGGTGGGGTAAAACTTCAGCTTGTGGATGAATCTTCCTGGGGTTGAGATTACAAAGCAGTCACTTGTAGAACTATTTTGAATTCAGGAAGCCTTATAATCAGTTTGAGAGGTGTCTGGGGGGAGGTCACCCTTTTTTTTCCCTTGCATTTATTTCTAGTCTATAGAACCCTTTTCTCAAGCATGGCAGTTGCTGGTGAATTTCTTAAGCTTCAAGATATACCATTCTAACCTCATATTTTTATTTTAAAGGAACATATTTATTCAAGTGTTACTTATTAAGGACCCTTTATAGGACTCTGTACACATTCTCTCAGACCTATTGACAGAGAGCCCCCTTAAGAGATGAGATCTGTGGGAAATTGTAGAGGAGTCTGTGGTAATTGTCACACTGTCCCTGTGTAAGAGTCATCTGAGAGGTAGGATGCTGAAAGAATAGTGACTTTCTCTCTCTCCCTCTCTCTCTTCTCTCTCTCCCTCCCTCCCTCCCACCCAGGGTGATTTAAGGATAATACAGCCCTTTAGTATGTGATCCCATACTAAATTCAAAGCATATGTTTAAGTTCTGATTTTTTTTAAATGGCCAATTTGTATGCTTGTTGCACACAAAACTGGTTTGTCTTGACTTTTCCCAGCTGAAAACTTTGCTCAGTGGCTCCCATCAATGGAAAACAGATTAAGAGACCAATTTCAAATGAACGCCTGCCCACCCTTTCTCTAAAGGAGGAAAACAGAAGGGGAACGCTCTGCTGGGGCTGCTTTCTGCAGGGTTTGGTGTCAACAACAGGATCCTTATCCCTAACATGTTTAACTAGTGCTGATAATGGGCTGGGTTATGATAATGTGATCGAGCCCACCCCCTGAAAATTTCAGGGTCACATCATTTACTGGGACACATTTACCTTTTCTTTGCACATAAATTACCTACATATCCTTAGATTAAATTCACCTTCCCCTTCCAAAATTTCCACCTTATTATCAAATTGCAATTTCATACACTTAGCCTGAAATTTCCATTCTGTCAGAATCACTCATGTTATCCACAGTTTCAAGAGACTAAAATCATTCTACTGTAACTCTCTCTTTTTTTTCAATCTAGGCCAAGGATAAATGTGGTTACATTGATTTCTCACAAATGAACTTTAAACCACTGATTTGAAATGAGAAAACCACTGTTCACAATCATATTCAATCTAAGGTAGGTTTAATTGGCTTTACAGAAACTTTGCCAGCTCACTTGCAAAAAGAAAAAAACCCTTGAGCTCACTCTTAGTTGCCACACCTGGAGAAGAAGCCTACATGTGAAAGGACCTCTCTTTCTTAGCTGTTTTCATCTATTTTACCCTCCTCTTCCATGTTTCTCTATGGAAGTGGAAGCTGCAGACCTCCTGTCGGCCTCCCCTCTGAGCGCCACACCAGTTTTGCCCCAGGGCTGTTCCTGTCCAAGCTGTGATCAGAATAGTCCCAGCCCAAACTCCAGATTCAAGCTGGTGATGTTTTCACTATTTAGGTTCCGGGTGTGTTATGTATAGCAGATCTCTCCACCCAAGAACCTTCACTTTAGAGAATGATGCCAGATATAAATGGCATTGTTCCACTAAAAGATTACTCTGTCTAACCCACTCACAAGCACCCTCTGCTCTGGCCCTTTCTGTTTGCCTCTTAGATCCACTCTCCTCGCCTCCCCTGGGTGCCAGGAGAGACCGACCTTCATGTTTGCATCAAAGGCTCCTTGTCACTTGGCTTCTGGTTGGAATCAGCCTGGGGGGAGACTGGCAGGAGATCAGTGTGAGGAAGGAGAGTAAGGTCAGGGCATGTTTGCCTGGCTCTGTCACTGCTGGGTCATCGCTAGGTTTGCTTTTTTGTTTTTTGCATTTGTTTGTTTATTGAAGGCTGCAGCTCCTGCCAGCCAGAACTCAGTTACAACTATAGCATCTGCTGTAGTGAACTTGTCTCTGACACCCTTTGTGCCTTAGGCCTAGCGTTGGAGAGATCATGCCAGGATGCTTCACAACTTTCTGTTTCTCAGGAATCCAACCAATTCGTTTATAAAACTTAATTTAATTCCCATTTTTTTCAAATACATGTATTTTATTATTCTTCATTACATTATTTCCCCCACCACGCCCCAGTGGTAAGATAGAAATTATTTACAGAAAAGAATACAGAAAAGACTAAAGCTCCTGGTAGAGGGAGAGAATTCAAGTGGAGAGAGAGAAGCTCTCTCCGGTTCTCTCACGGTCTTTCCCCGTCTCCTCCTTTAGGCCTTTAGTCTCAGGGTATATATAGGTGTATGGTGGGCTATTGTTTAAATGGTGGTTTCCATCAATCTTATTTTGGTGGCAATGATCTTATAAGCCTTGGATAATTCTGTTAACC
>CAUYON010106498.1:0-17117 GCA_963573935.1 Arctocebus calabarensis | reverse complement strand
TCAAGCAGCTAAGGCACCAGCCACATATACCTTAGCTGGCGGGTTTGAATCCAGCCTGGCCCACGAAAGAACAATGACGGCTGCAACCAAAAAATGGCCGGGCATTGTGGCGGACACCTATAGTCCCAGCTACTTGGGAGGCTGAGGACTTGCTTGAGCCCAGGAATTGGAGGTTGCTGTTTAGCATTGGTGGAGGAGGTAAAAAAGCTGTGATGCCATAGCACTCTATCCAGGGTGACAGCTTGAGGCTCTGTCTCAAAAAAAAAAAAAAAAATTTTATTTCTATTTATTTTATTAGAGGGGCCTAGCCTCTAAATTAGAAGCTATGGTTCCATTCCAGAGCAAAATTTGATGATTCTTCCTTCCCCACAAAAAGAAAAAGAAAACACACTGTATCTGCTTTTAGTAGAAATCTCTTACACAGTATTTGTCTAACCCTTTATGTTTATTGTACTTTTCCAGTCCTTATGACAGAGGATACCCAAGAAGGGTGAGGTCTGGGAGAACCGGTCTTCTCAAGGAGAGCACAAGGATACACTTGCAGGGTCCTCTCCATAGTGACTCAGCCCTTAGGAATTTGTAAACTTAATTTCCTGGAACTTGGAAATTTCCAAGTTCTGTGAAATCCTGTAGTTCTGTGGGGGCTGGACTAGCATCTCCTGCTTGATTCAAACTGGCCAATGAGACGGGTACCTGTGGGGTGGAACTTCTTGACTGTCAATAAAAAGGGAAAGATCAAGCTAAACAGACGGGAGCGTGGCCATTTGAAATTCTTCTATGCCGTAAGCTCCCAGCTGGTGAAGAAAGCCCTTCCTCTTATAAATGTGGTGTTTGGGTGCTCTTTCTCTCCGTTGGGCCTTGTCTTCCTGCAACACTTACATACATGTAATATTCACCTGAGAGGTCAATACATGCAGTCACCTCATTTTACAGATAAGGGGAGAGAATACACCATTAAGTGACTATAGAGAGGGCTCTTCAACACAGCCCAGCACCAGGCCTCCAGCCACATTTTCATCTATGTGCTGGTGTCTCTATTACACATCAAGAAGGTGGGAGGCACCTCTTTTACACTGATAGAACAAAATAGCTGGGATAGTTAATAAAGAGCTCACAGATAACACCTAAATAGTACCTGTGATTTCAGAAACCAAAAGCCATTCCAATTTGAGCAATTTTATATATAATGATTAAATGGTTTTGTTTTTCAATATTCAACAGACATCCAACCAAGCCTATCATCTATGACTTAAAAAAAAATAAAACAAAACAGAATCCACTGTATATAGAGGAAAAATCCACACTTACCTACAGCACAATGTAAAATCTAGAAGAAAAAAGAGGAAAAAAAGAAGAAAATTAATATGAATCAATAGTATTAAACTTTTATTTCATGTAAGCTAGTCTTTCAGTAACAATAGAGCAGTGTCTGCTGGCAGTATTAAATATGAAAAGCAACATTCCATTTTTAAATGTGGCTATTGGCTATTTAAGAAAATGTAAATTCCTGCTCAGTTTTTTGGTTTTCGTTTTTAGATTATGTACCTTTGGAAGATTTAATCTTCACCCAGTGATTATAAGATTATCAAGGACCTCTTTCATAATATGCAAACTCATTAGAACAGTAAGTATCCAATGCCTCCCACACCCCATACTCTACAGAACAGAACTGTCACAGATTTTGGAACCCAGGGTTGGAAGAGACTTTGCTGGCTCTTCTAGCCTGGCAGGCCCTTCAGTGCAGATGTTCTTTCTACAAAGCTCCACACTCAGTCCCACCTGGCTTCTTTTGATGATCTCACTGCAGAGGTGTTCCCTGGTCCAAACTCTAACCCAGTCTCTCTGAGCTCCAGGCCCATATTTCAAGCCACCTTTGGACATCTCCGTCTGAGGGTAGCAGCAGCAGCTCAAACCTAGCCAGTCTCAGGGGGAAGCACCTCCTTTCCCTCCTTCATAACCTGCTGTGCTACTTGACAATCAATCTCTCAGTCACAGGATCAATATTCTTTCCTTCCCTTTACCCTCAAGTCCAAAGGGTTTCCAAATCCTACTGACGCTTCTGGGATCTGCCTTCCCCATTTCCATTCCCAGTGCTCTGAGATGCTGCCATCTCCATTACACCTTACTAGCCACCCAGGTGGCCAATTTAATTAAATTAATTAATTTATTTAGAGTCACACTCTGTTGCCCCAGGCTAGAGTGCTATGGCATCAGCCTAGCTCAAAGCAATCTCAGATTCCTGGGCTTAAGTGATCCTCTTACCTCAACCTCTCAAGTAGCTGGGACTATAGGTGCATACCACAATGACCAGCTAATTTTTCTATTTTTAGTAGAGACAGGGTCTCACTCTTACTCAGGCTGGTCTTGAACTCCTGACCTCAAGGGATCCTCCCACCTCAGCCGCCTGGAGTGTTAGGATTATAGGCATGAGCACCGTGCTGACCAGTTGGCCAATTCTAAATCCCCTTCCAACTCACCCTTTACATAGCATTATTTTGGTGGAGGAGGTAAAAAAGGTAATTTGAAGCCAACTATAAGATTGATTGGTCATTAGATGATAAAATCTAACAGCTAGTATAGGACAGTTTAGAATATTTACATTTCTCTAGCAGTCACTGTATGGTTTGATCTAACGACCACTCTCGCAGATAGGCAGGGACAGATATTTATTATACTTGCAGGTGAGAAGACCAAGACTCAGAGAAGCTGCATGACTTGCCCAATGTAGTAAATGAAGGGCAGGATTAAAAGAAAAACATGTTGCACAAATTTGTTGGTAACTGATAAGAGAACAAGAGTTATCAAACTGCAAATCTTACAATCTTTTTCAAAAGAAAACACTGCTGAGAACCTCAAATATATGAATCAATAAGCTAAACCTCCTGCTGCAAAGTTGAGGAAAACTAAAAGATGTATCTATATTAAAATAAGGAATGAGGGCAGCACCTGTGGCTCAGAGAGGAGTGTTGGCCCTATATACCGAGGGTGGCGGGTTCAAACCCAAACCCGGCCAAACTGCAACAAAAAATAGTCAGGCGGTGCTCACTTCAGCAGCACATATACTAAAATCGGAATGATACAGAGAAGATTAGCATGGCCCCTGCGCAAGGATGACACGCAAATTCGTGAAGCGTTCCATATTTTTTAAGAAAATGCCATGAAGGCTATCTGTAACAGTACGATCAAAATATTTCTGATTGTATATGAAGCACATTGTGCCCTATGATTGCACCAATGTACACAGTTATGATTCAATAAAATTATAAAAAAAAAAAATAGTCAGGAGTTATGGCGGGGGCCTCTGGTTCCAGCTACTCAGGAGGCTAAAGCAAGAGAATCTCCTAGCCCAAGAGCTGGAGGTTGCTGTGAGCTGTGACACCACGGCACTCTACCAAGGGTGACAAAGTGAGACTCTGTCTCTAAAAAAAAAGTGAGGAATGAAAGATAGGAATGAAGAACATCATCCTTTGATACCAGAATGACAGCATCTGGACAGAAAACCTGTTCTATTCACATATGCGGGAAGAGATCTGGGCTTGGTATTAACAACACGGCACTGCAGGAAAGGACACCCAGCAGTCAAGGGCTAGCGGTGTGCCACAGAACAGAAGGTCTCAGTCTTCATCAGACACATCCTCCCTGTCTAATTACACAGATTTTATGATGCCTCCTTTACCATTGGAAATGGACTTCATGAAGGTGATATGACCTACCTACACAAAATTTTCAGAAGTAAATAAATAAAAATTAATTTATTTAAAAAAAATACATATATTTTACATGTGTTTTATATATACAAATATATATATGTATTTTTTTTTGGAGACAGGGCCTCAAGCTGTCACCCTGGGTAGTGTCGTGGCATCACAGCTCACAGCCACCTCCAACTCCTGGGCTCAAGCGATTCTCCTGCGTCCGCCTCCCCAAGTAGATGGGACTACAGGCGCCTGCCACTATGCCCGGCTATTTTTTGGTTGCAGCTGTCGTTGTTGTTTGGCGGTCCCAGCCTGGATTCGAACCCTTCAGCTCAGGTGTATGTGGCTGGTGCTTTAGCCGTTAGAGCTACAGGCAAATAAATTAATTTTTAAATTAATAACAATATGCAAATGTTTGGGGACACAATGAAATAATGAAGCAATCAGATGTGTATACCAACATTTATGGAAGTTTGGTTTTAAAAATAAGATCGTCAGAAACAACTCGGGAAAAGCATAGGAAAATAAAAGAGCAGAGACACACACTAACACCATAAAAAATGTAATAATATTAAGATGAGTAATAATGGAAATGAAAAAGCAACCTTACTGAAGTTGGAATAATATGCCAAGGTAATTAACAGTCAAAGCAGAGAAACTGGACAAATACAAGACTATCTCACATGAGCTAGGTCTTACTTATTTCTGACGTGTCATATCAAAATAATCTCCTCGGTTATATTGTGGGAAGAGGTAGGAAGAAAGTGTCACAGAAAATCTATCCTTTGGTCTTGAAATGCTGTTGAGACAAATAGTCAATGTCTAGCCTCTGTAAAAAGGCTTTAGAGACCTTGCTCTTTAAACGGTACAACAAAGA
Source organism: Arctocebus calabarensis (assembly GCA_963573935.1). Classification (NCBI taxonomy): domain Eukaryota; kingdom Metazoa; phylum Chordata; class Mammalia; order Primates; family Lorisidae; genus Arctocebus; species Arctocebus calabarensis. The sequence goes on along the minus strand of CAUYON010106498.1, from coordinate 12,545 downwards.
TAGAAGATGAAGTATACAAAAAAATAAAAACAGTAATGCAAGAGATAATAAAGCATTGTGGGACACTTTTAAAATACATTGAAAGCAATAGCTATTCCAAAATAAAATTTCCATTTCACAACTTAAGATTTCTTACCAATTACACACACACACATATACACACACAAACAATAATATGAAATCTATGTTAAAGAAATTCAGAGAGATCCCTGCATTCCACATATCTCCATTAATTTAACAACTGAAGTCTCAATAGGAATCCCAAATCTCCATTTACAAATTTTTGATCACTTTCATTACTTTGGTAATTATAACACCACTGCACTGAAATTCTTTTCAACTAAATATGCAAGTTGGAAATGCTAAAATATTTACAGAACAGAATGTGCAGAGTGAATAAATTAATTATTCTGAGAAAATATCTTTATTTCCCTTAAGCCTCCCTCTTGATAACAATACAGGTAGTTGTGGGGCAGAATTCTAAAGATGATCCCCCAAGATTACTGTTCATTGGCCATTCAATCAAATTAATCTAGGTCCTGCGTGTAGGGATCCTGCATATGTAATTATAATCTGAGCGGCCATGATGCAACCTGGAGAGCCCTTTAAAGGCAGTTTTCTCTGGCTGATAGCAGAAGGGGAAGTCAGAGTATTCAAAGGACAAGAAGAATTTGGCACCTTTACTGGCTGTGAGGCTGGAGGAGGCCGTGTGCAAGGACTAGGACGCCAGAAGCTGGGAGTGAGCTCCATCTGACAGCTACAAGGAAATGTGGACCTCAGACCTACCCGGACAAGAATCCTGCAAGAACCTGAAGTAGATTCTTTCCCCAGAACCTCTAGATCAGGGATTTTCAACTGATGTGTCATGAGCGGATCTCAGGTGTGCCACAAAATATTTTAAAGACCATTAATTAAATTATTTTTGAAAGAAGTTCAAAGCACAGTATAACTATATTCTTTTTTCACTCTTTTTTTTTTTGATCAACATAATTTAAGTGTGCCACGCCAATTTAGTTCAGGTGTGCCGTGAGATTAAAAAGGTTGAAAACACCTCTCTAGATAAGAACGAGTCAGCCTGGCTGACACCTGATTTCAATCTTGGGAGACCTGGAACAAGGGAACACAGTCAAGGCCAGATTTGACTTAGAGAACTATGAGCAAATCAATGAGTTGCTGTTGGTGGTATTTTGTTTTGCGACAACAGAAAACGAAGACCACACCTTCTTCTAACTTGAGCTTTCTCCTTAATTCCTCATGAAGATTTTCACTATTAGTATAGTGAAACCATCTACAAAACCATCCATTTATGTTTGTAACAGGGTTAGCCTGGGGGAAGATATGGGGGAGGACGCAGAACAAACCTTCATTGAATTGGACTATGTTGCACGTTGTTGGGATGGAGCCAGCAGCAACCCCAGTCACTGTGGTGAGTGAAGCACACTCACAATTTCCCAAAACGCACTGTAGGGAGGTGGCACTGCTTGGTTTATTGAAATCCACTAAAAATCACTGGATTAGAACAAGCACATTTTGTCAGAAAAAAACAGGACCTGCCATATTCAAAAGCTCCCCTGAAAATATGTCGCACGTAAACTCCTCTGTCCTCCTAAGCGCCTCCCATTTCCAACTGGCAATAAACTGATTTGAGTTTTAAAATTTAACAACAAATGTCATTCTGCATAATAGGTTACTTGGAAATGTCATGTTTGAGAAAAACTTCTAAAATTTGAACTAGGAAAGTTATTTTTAAAAGTGACCGACAAATACATTCAATCAAATGTTTAATCTAAGATAAAATAACAGCAAAGCCCCAGAAACAGTTTAACAAGTCTCAGGAGGAAGAGGAACCCAAGCATCTCTGGAGACCTCAGTTGATGAATTTAATGGGATTTAGCTGTGGTGATTCCACATCTGTCTTTCAATTCCAAATTCCAAACTCTTGGCCAGGCGTGGTGGCTCACACCTATAATCCTACCACTATGGGAGGCTAAAGCACGTGAATCACCTGAGCTCAGGTATTCAGAGACCAGCCTGAGCAACAGTGAGACCCTGGCTCTACTAAAAATACAAACCTAGCTGGGCGTTTTGGTGGGGTCCTGTAGTTCCAGCTACTCGGGAGGCTGAAACAAGAGGGTCTCTTGAACCCAGGAGTTTGAGCTGTGAAGTATGACATCATGGCACTCTACCCAGGGCGACAGAATAAGACTCTGCCTAAAAAAAAAATCCAAATTCTTGGGAGGAAAAGAAATAATCTGAACAACGCAGTTTGGGTCAGGTATACACTTCTAGGTCAGCTGGGTATGGCCTAAGAGGCCAAGTCAGGGGGCAGAGATGTAGAGCTGCTATAGGTCCAGCCTTGAGAGCTAAGAAAACGTCCAGAGAGGATAAAATCACCAAGTGGGCAGCTCCATAAGACACGTCCACTACACTCATTCTACTGTGCCAGGTCTATAACTAATTTGAATTACATTTATTAGTTTTGATTAGTTTTTAGATATTATCATACTATTTGCTTATATGATTCCATTTTTGTTTAAAACTTACCTGCATAACATGTACTTTTGAAGGACAGACACCAAAATGTTAACGGAGATTAGTTATCTTTAGGGAGTGAGCTTATGGCCGATATACATTTTTTCCTTTATCTAGAGTTTTTCCACAACAAGTATGCAGTGTTTATTAGGGGGAGACACCCTTCCCCTGTCCTCTGCTTTCTATGAGAAGGGATTTCTATCAAATGTTACTGATCTCTCTCCATCCTTTAGTCACTTTACTTTAGAAAGGAAGGATGACTCATCTGAGCAGCAAATCTGAGGATAAATGGGGCACGCTCAATTTGGCTCCACCCTAGGTTCCACAAAGAACCTCAAGTTCTCATGATGGTTTCTTCCATGCCATCCTGGCTGCTGCTGCTGCCTGTGATGGGGTGGGTGGTGCGTCTAATTCTGGAATTCAGTTAGCAAACCCATTTGACTCCACACTAAAGCATGTCCTCCAGCTCAGCCTGTATCACTAATAATGGTGATTTTTAGGACCCTTATGTAACTCTTCTAAGTACTCGATGTTCAGAACATAACCAAAAAAAAGAGGGCTACCACTGAAAACAAAAAACATGTTTTCAAAAATCCTTTACATCCATTTTAAAAGAAATAGGAAAATTTCCTCAATTACCCTTATTTTCTCTGTCACTTAATTTCACCTTTCTTGTCTATCCAGCTCTGTAATTTACCTACTCATTATTTGCTAACTTTCATATTCTGATGTGAAATGTGGAAGTGTCACCAGACCTAGAACTGGGAATCTTCAGGGCATCCGCTTCTGTGTATTTCCCGCACATACTGAATCGAGGCCCAAAAAGGGAAGACCCGGATCATGGGGCCAATTAATGGTAAAATCAAGTCTCACTACCCAAACTTCTTAGACAACTTTTAAGTACAATTCTATTTTTATTTATTTTATTTATTTATTTTTTCTTGTGACAGAGTTTCATTTTGTCACCTTCGGTAGAGTGCTGTGGCGTCAGAGCTCACAGCAACCTCCAACTCTTGGGCTTAAGCGATTCTCTGACCTCCGCCTCCCAAGTAGCTGGGACTACAGGCGCCTGCCACAATGCCCAGCTAATTTTTTATTGTAGTTGTCACTGTTGTTTGGGCTGGGTTTGAACCTGCCAGCTGCGGTGTCTGTGGCTAGCACCCTAGCCACTGAGCTACAGGCTCTGGCCCTGGGCCAAAACATTTTAATCTTGTCTTCCTCATTCATTCTTTGTTTTCTTTTTTCAGAACTACTTCAGAAAGGAACACCTTTTGTTTTCTACTATATCTGATTACATGTGTTATTACTTCTTACTATGCGTTTCAAGCAAGTGATATGTATATGCATGCTAGAGTATACAGAGTAAATAAAAGTAGAAATCTTTTATTCTCCCCACAGAGGGAAACACTAGTAAGGTTGATATGTACCCTTCTAAGTCTTTTCCTAAATCCACTAATGTTGGTTTTTTCCATTGATTTTCCTAATCTGAAAATATCAACATACAGTTATTGCTCTCATTATTCTCAATTTATGAATGAATAAGTTTATATATCCTGGATGATCACAGAATTGACAGTGCTACGTGTCTTCCTTTGCTTAACCTCCCACCCCCTTCATTCTCTCCTGGTGAAAACCACAGTATCTGAGGAGATTCCATGCAGGCCTATTGCAATCTGTACCACAGCCCAAAGGCTTATGCTAGTGCAGTAGCCACTAGCCAGAGGTGCCTATTTGAATTTAAATAAACAGCCTGGGCAATAGAAGAAGAACATTTTTCTAAAAGTAAATAAATAAAAATACATTTAAATAAAAAAGTAAATAAAATTGAAAATTCAGTTCTCAGATCTGCTAGCCACATTTCAAAGGTTTGACAAGCCACACATGGTTAGAGGGCATTGTTTTGGACAACATAGAAGGACATGCCAACATTTTTGCCACAGAAAGTTCTACTGGACAGTGCTAGTCTGAAATTGGTTAATTTTATTTATTTATATAACAGTTAGATGCCCTTTGATAAGGTTCTTTCAAAGTTCCATTACTTTCTGTAGTTCTCAAAATGCCTCCATCTCTCGGAAATTGTGTTATCTGTTATCCAGAAACCTTATGTTTTCTCCTACCTTCACTTGGATTTCTTTTTCTTTTTTTTGTTTTTGAGGCAGAGTCTCACTTTGTCATCCTTGGTAGAGTGCTGTGGGCATCATAGCTCAAAGTAACCTCAGACTCCTGGACTCAAGCAATTCTCTTGCATCAACCTCCAGAGTAGCTGGGACTACAGGTACTCACCACAATGCCTGGCTATTTTTTTACGGAGAGGGTCTCGCTCTTGCTCAGCTGGTCTCAAACTCCTGAGCTCAGGTTATCCACCCGTCTTGGCCTCCCAGAGTGTTGCGATTATAGGAGTGAGCCACTGGGCCCAGACTGGATTTTTTCTTCTTCAAAGTCTAAGATGCCAAGTTGTTGTTTACTCTTAGTGTTTTAAAATCTCTCTCCTGCCAGAAACTATTTGTCTGGAACTTTTAAAGCTTAACAAATAGGTGCTCAGAAAGAGAAGAAATATTTTTCTTGTGGAAGTCCATACACTCTCAACAACCACACTGAGATGGCCTTTCAGTTTAGAAAGGTATCTATCGTTTTTCTCACTGATTATGTATGGGTTATACATTCTAACCTCTTCTATTTCTGGTAGCCTTTGTTTTTCAAAGCTTGAATACTCTCAATCGGTGTTCTAGATACACTGGTTCTACCACATTACCATAAGTTTGCTGAGTTTCACTACTTACATACATATTTTGCTTTTCTGCTATTCAGATAATTATGCGCCCACCATCTAGTTCACCAACACTTAATATACCTCATGAGTCTGGCACTATATATTTTATAACATTCTCTTTCCACGTCAGATGGTAAACTCGAAAAATTTTCCAACGGCTTCTGTTCTGTAATCTATTTTGTCTGATACTTATGACTGGAAGGTCTTGTCTTTCTTGAATTTTCAGTATCACCTATTTCCCTGCCCTGCCTCCATGATTGTCCTGTACCAACACCTTTGTTATTTTTAGTTGGTTTTTTTTTTTTTTGCTGTTTTGTTTTTTAACTTCAGCACATTCCTTTCTACAGATATCAGCACTCACACCTCTTTGAATACCATTAAATTTGCTTCTATTTGCTTGACTCCTCAAGAAGTGAGGCCTGTGTGGGTGGGTTCCTGTTTCCTACAGGCTCCCTCCTTCTCTCTAATGTTGTGACACATTAATTATACCCAAGTTAGATTTTTCCTCAGGTTTTCACACTGTTTTTGAAGCCGGTTTTACTGGGATTTGTTGTCATTCCTATTTGTGTTAGCTATCTCCTCCATGATTTGCTCTGCTGGCTTCTCAGAGTCCCTTTCGGAGGCCTATTTTCTCAAAATGAGTCTGCAGAATAAAAGTGGTCTAATGTGCATGTAGCTTGCATTTTAAACGTTCTTTTTAAAGGTTATTATTATTATTGGGAAATGGGCCAGTTTCCAAAGGAGGAAAAATATTACAGATGATGGTTCTCTCTGGACCAGTTCACAAAAGCATACTCACCTACATAGGGTACCTGAAACATAATATTTCCTTGGGGAAAAAAAATCATCCAATATTTGAGCCATAAAGACAGAAAAACCGATAAGGAGACAAGCTGGGATCCCTCTTCTTTTTAAGGAGATTACAGGTTCTTAAGATTTTGCTGCTATGTATCTTTTAGAGAAATATCCAAAAGCAGGTTCCTACTTCACTAAAGGATCTGAGGTGAGGCATGAAGAGTCAGACCTGAGGGCGGAGGTGGGGCTGACAAAGTGGCAGTGGGGTTAGAAGACTTAACAAAAGCCATCTGTCCTCCCTCACCACTTCTCCAGAACCAGTCCTGCCATTTCAGGCCTGGCCCTTGATCAGCTCTAGGAAAAGATAAGAAATGAGACAGAGTTGTTCACTCTTTTTTTTTATAGAGAAAGGGGCTCTAGGCAGAAGACAGATGTGGAAGAAAATGGAAAGAAGCAGTTCCCGCTCCATTAAGGATTCCCAGATGGGCAGTGGTAGGTAAATGACATAGACAGTGAAGTCCTTCTGTGGAAGATAATCTATATCAGTCTCAGCAGCTCCTGTCTTTCTAAGGGGGCACAGCAAGATAGCCGGATAGAAACCTCCAGCAATAGCCCCTCCACATAATCACCGAATCCAACAATGTCCCCACATGAGAGCACCTTCAGAGGAACCAACATCAGATAAGCGATCCTACTACCTGATCTTAACATTACATCAAGGAAGAGGCATTCAGGAGGGCAGAAAAGATAGTCATCCATTGCCTACACCTTTGCTTCCCCAGCCCCCAGCACTGCTGGGCCAGCCAGCTAAGTGCAGAGAGAATCTTATGTACCTTGGAGAGGGAGAGGGAGGTGATCATTGGGAATTGAAACTCAGGGCTGCCTTGGCACAAGAGAACACAGCACATGGTAGAAATCTGCAGGTGCCCATGAAGGTTGCACTTTGACCAGCACAGCCAAAGGGAAATCTCCCACCCCAAAGCCTGCTAGCACCACTGCCCCACTACCACTGGCAGAGAGCAACCTGGGGCCTAGACTAAATTCGTAAGGCAGTTGGACCACAAGGGCTGCAGTCCTTGGGCAATTCCTATGTTTGTACTGACTCGGAGCCAACTGACTTGGGTCTACTGGCTCAGGAAGACTCTTTCCCCATTTGGGAAAAGGAAAGGAAGCACTCAGAGGACTTTGTTTTGCAACACAGGTACCAGTTCAGCCACAAGATAAAGTACCAAGCAGACTCCTGTAGACCCTAAGTCTAGGCCTTCAGTCCTAGATGGCATTTCTGGACCCATTCTAGGTGAGAAGGGAACATGCTACCCTGAAGAGAAGGACCCAGTATTGGCAGGATTTACCACCTGCTGACTAAAAAGACCTTGGGCTTTGACTAAACATCAGAAGTAGCAGGCAACAGTCACCATGGGCTTTGGCTGAGACCTGGCGCTTCAGGCGTGACCTGGCGCTGGTGGCCACGAGAGGGTGTCCACATCACTTATCCCCCAACTCCAGCAGATCAGTACGGAGAGTGAGGGAAGAAAGTGAGAGACTTAGCTTAGCAATTCAGGGAATTCTCTTGTATCTTACCCAAGACCACCAAGATGGTACCACCAAGAATCTGCAAGAACCACAGCATTACTGGGCTTGTGGCATTCTCAGTGCTGATAGAGCTACAGTAACTAGAAACTTAGACCACACCACTCAATTCCCTTTGAGTATCTGCAAAGTGTTCTCAAGAAGGATGGGTTCCAACAAGTCCAGACTGTGAAGATGAAAATAAATACCTAACTCGACAACGCCCAGACATTGATGATCATCAACAAGCATCAAGAAGATCAAGGAAAGTAAGACCTCCCCAAATGAACTAAATAAGGTAGCAGTGACCTACCCTCAAGTGATAGAGATAGGTGACCTTTCAGACAAAGAATTCAAACTCACTGTCCTGAAGAAGCTCAATAAACTTCAGGACAACACAGAGAAGGAATTCAGACGCCTCTCAGAGAAATTTAATAAAGATTAACATAATAAAAAAAAAAAAAGCAGAAACTCTAGAACTCAAAAATTCAATTGATAAACTGAGAAATGCACCAGTTTCTCAACAGCAGAACTGACCAAGCAGAAAAAAAGAATTAGTGAGCTTGAAGACAAACTGTTGGAAAATACACAGTCAGAAAAGAAAAAGTAAGAATGAAGCATGCCTAAAAGATCTAGAAAATAGCCTCAAAAGAGAAAATCTAAGAGTTACTAGCCTTAAAGAGGAGGTAGAGAGAGAAGTTTGGAGTAGAAAGTGTATTCAAATAGTATCTTTGCAGAACAATCCTTAACCTGTTTGAATCCTCACTGTCAATCACAGAGGCATATTCAATCATAAGTATATGAAAATTACCATCTTATGTTAACTGAGGATATTTAGAATTCCAAACTCTCTCAGAAATAATTTGAAACTGCCAAAAGTGCTTCAATCTATTAATTTTTATTCTTTAATTTTACTCAACAAAGCTGGAAAGATAAGAGTCTGCTGCCTTATCAAAGAATATCATGGAGCCCTAAAAAAGAATGAAGTAGGCTCGGCACCTGTGGCTCAACCGGCTAAGGCGCCAGCAGCGTACACCTGAGCTGGCGGGTTCGAATCCAGCCTGGGCCCGCCAAACAACAACGACGGCTGCAACCAAAAAATGGCCGGGCGTTGTGGCAGGCGCCTGTAGTCCCAGCTACTCGGGAGGCGGAGGCAGGAGACTCACTTGAGCCCAGGAATTGGAGGTTGCTGTGAGCTGTGATGCCACAGCACTCTATCCAGGGTGACAGATTGAGGCTCTCTCTCAAAAAAAAAAAAAGAATGGAGTAAAAAGAAATGATCTGTCATAGCCCACTGCTGCCACCACTTGTCAGGGCCCAGGACTGGTTGGTCTCAGGCCCAGGCTTATCTAGCTGTGTTCCGGAAGTGGACTGCTATGCTATCTTGCTCAGTTTCTCTAGTCATCAGGAACATGCAGATCAAAATCACAAAGAGATATCACTTAACTCAGTGAGAGTGAGAATGGCTTTTTAAAATTATTATTATTTTTATTTTAGAGACAGAGTCTCACTTTGTTGCCCTTGGTAGAGTATTGTGGCTCACAATAAAATACCACAGCTCACAGCAACCTCCAGCTCTTGGGCTTTGGTGATTCTCTTGCCTCAGCCTCCCCAGTAGCTACAGGCAACCACCACAACACTCGTCTATTTTTTTTTCTTGTTGCAGTTTGGCCAGTGCCAGGTTCGAACCTGCCACCCTCAGTATGTGGGGCCGGTGCCCTACTCACAGAGCCACAGGCACCGCCTAAAGTGAAAATGGCTTTTATCAGAAAGTCCCAAAACAACAAATGCTGGAGTGGATGCAGAGAGAGAGGGAAAGCACTCATATCCTGCTGGTGGGTCTGCAAACTAGACAACTTCTATGGGAAGCAGTATGGACATTCCTCAAAGAGCCAAAAGTAGACCTACGATTGGATCCAGTAATCCCAGTACTAGGTATTTACCCAAAGGAAAAAAGGATATTTTATAAAGAAGACACCTGCACTAGAACAGCAGCACAATTCATGATCACAAAGATGTGGGAATAACCCAAGTGTTCATCAATACATAAGTGTAGGAATAAAATGTGGTCTATGTGTACCAATGGAGTACTACTCAACTATAAAAAACTTGATGAATTAATACCTCTTGTATTAACGTGGATAGAACTGGAGATCATTCTTCTGAGTGAAGTTATAACAAGAATGGAAAAATAGGGTGGTAATTGGTAGGGCACCAGCCCCATATATCAAGGGTGGCAGGTTTGAACCGGCCCCAGCCAAACAGCAAACAAAAAATAACCAGGTGTTGTGGCGGGCACCTGTAATTCCAGTTACTCGGGAGGCTGAGGCAAGAGAATTACCTAAGCCCAGGAGTTGGAGGTTGCTATGAGCTGTGAGGCCACAGCACTCTACCAAGGGTGACAAAGTGAAACTCTGTCTCAAAAAAAAAAAAGAAAAAAAAAAAGAATGGAAAAATAAATACCACATGTACTCACTATTAAATTGGAGCTAATCATTCAACACTTATAGAAATAACACTTGCCTTTCACTTCAACAAGAGCCACAGGGTGACCAAGAAAATGAACAAACTGAAACACAGCCACCACCATGGGAACCTCACGAAATACACCAAGGTCTTGTAGGACATGATCCAAGAGAAGTGTGGGTTTGCACCATATTAGCATCATGTCATGGAGTTGCTCGAGGTCTGCAAGGACAAATGGGCCCTCAAGTTCATCAAGAGAAGGGTTGGACACACATCTGTGCTAAAAAGGAAGTAGGAGCAGCTGAGCAAAGCCAAAAGGAAAGCAGCTGCCAAGAAGGGGTGAAATCCCCTCTGTTATGTTCATGATAAAACCTTTATAGATAAAGAAAACAAAAGAAATTAAAAACACTCATAAAAAATAACCTAGGTGTTTTAATCTGCAAAAAAAAAAAAAAAAAAAACCAAGTAGGTGGGAAGAAGAGGAAGGGTAAATTTACACCTAAAGGGTGTGGTGCACACAATCTGGGTGAAGGGCAAGCCTATAACTTTGACCCAAGCACTATAAAAGCAATGTATGCAACCAAAACATTTGTATCTCTGTAATATTCTGAAATTTAAAAAGAAGAAATCCTGTACTCATTATTATCACTCCCCATTTTCTTCTCCCCACAGCCCCTGACAACCACTAATCCACTTCCTGTTTCTATGGATTTGCCTTTTCTGGACAGCACACAAATTGTGACTTTTTGTGTCTGCCTTCTTTTATACAGCATGCTTTCAAGAGTCATCCAGGGTATAACAGGTATCAGTAATTTATTTATTTTTATGGCATGGATATACTATATTTTGTTTATTTGTGAATGTATCTATATATGAATTTTTTTTGAGACAGAGCCTCACTCTGTTACCCTGGGTAGGTGGGTGCCATAGTGTCATAGCTCACAACAACCTCCAACTCCTGGGTTTGAGCAATCCTCTTGCCTCAACCTCCCAAATAGCTGGGACTACAGGCACTTGCCACAACACCCAGCTAGTTTTCTATTTTTAGTAGAGACGGGTCTCACTCCTGTTCAGGCTGGTCTGGAATTCCCGAGCTCAGGTGATCCACCTGCCTTGGCCTCCCAGAGTTGCTAGGATTTCAGGCATGAGCCACCCAGCCAAAAAAATATATTTTTGCTACCTATACTAATTGGCTTTCAGGTTTACTCAAGACATAATACATTATTCACACACTGATCTCGTAGCCCACAACACTGATTGTCAACATTTTACTTTTTGTCAATTTATAAATCATGTCATACATTATAATCCTCATTCTACTGTGTGTCTTATGAGTATTTTGGTAAACATAGTACTTCCTGGGCTTTCCACTTAGCACCCTTTTTTCTAGAAACTGTCCCATTCACTCTAACCCTTCTATATGGCTAATGTGACCGTACTCCTGCCTAAGGGTGATTGGTTCAGGAATGAACACCTGACTTAAGGTGGACCTATTAGGCACTTCCCTGGGAATGTGAAATTGGCAACAAGGCTCTATTTCCAACTAAGTGCTCTCATGATCAGCGGAGCTCTTGGCTGCTACCTTATCTGTCACTCAGACTAAGCAACTGAGAAAACTATTGTGTGAGAAGAGAAGAACGAATGGGAGACGAAAGAGAGAATGGCAGAGACGGCATAAGAACTCCTGGATGGTGCTCTAGTCTCTGATTCTAGGCCATTCCTAAGGCTCAGCTACATCTCTGCCCTTGGATTCCAGGGTACATCCTATACAGTAATGGTAAATCTCTCTTGCTGTCTAAGCTACGTGAGGTTTCTCTTATCTCCAGCCACCAGGCCTAAAATAATTATCTACTCAACAAGATGTTAAGCTCCTTATTAGCAAGGGCTCAACCTCCACAGCACCCATTATCCATACACATACTTATTTAAATTACCACCTGTGGTAAAGAATCTACCTGTTGTATATAACCTGTAAAATCATCTATCAAAATATTCAAGACAATCTCAGATGAGTATGTAGAAAACAATTAAGCTTTGTATCCACTTTATAAAAAAGCTATGTCATTGTTTCACCAATTCACATCTTATCTACTCATTTTGTAAAATATCATTTAATTTCCTCAGAAAGTAACTTTCTTTTTGTATTACACATGCCCATTTGCACTTGCTTGGCAAATGTTTTTAAGTCTTTAAAAAACGAAGTGTTGGGTTCGGCGCCTGTGGCTCAATGGAGCCACATACACCTGAGCTGGCGGGTTCGAATCCAGCCCCAGGGCCTGCCAAACAACAATGACGGCTGCAACCAAAAAATGGCCGGGCGTTGTGGCGGGCGCCTGTAGTCCCAGCTACTTGGGAGGCGGAGGCAAGAGACTCGCTTGAGCCCAGGAATTGGAGGTTGCTGTGAGCTGTGATG
>CAUYON010106497.1:0-50323 GCA_963573935.1 Arctocebus calabarensis | reverse complement strand
TAGTTGCTATCCAGACTCTGAATTCAACTTCTGACATCTCAGCCATTTGCTTATGCAAGGGATCTTGTACTTCATCTACCTTGTCATTCCTTGGGGGAGTTGATCTACTCTGGTTATTCATATTGCCAGAGTTTTTCTGTTAAATCAAATATCATTTCCTTTGGTAATTCCCTGACTATGGCTCCCTATGCTCTTCCTGTGCCTGTTTTATTCCATAGCACTATCAATCACCCTTTTCACCTATTTATTAGACATATACCAGGCACTGTTTCCGGTACTTTAGATAGATACCATTGAAAAGAGAAACATATTACTAATGCTATTAGGCTGCATTCTTAATAGACAATACATAATATGTGCCTTTTCTAATAATAGAAATTAGTATAATAAAGTTTGGTATCTGTCTCCTCTGAAGGCATTGTCCATCAGAAATCCTTTCTGGAGGACCACTGAAAATTTATAGCAACAACTCTAGAAGTATATACATATATTCTTTTTTTTCTTGGTACTCACTGGTTATAGCAAGTGTATATACTCTTTAACCCAGAAATTCCACTGCTATAATTTTATACAAAGGTAATAGGATATGTGCAAATATTAATCTGCAATAGTAATGTAAAATGCAGCATTCTTTATGATCATAAGTGTCATAGATGTATAATCAGTAAGGGATTGGTTAGACATACCATGTTCTAAATAACAGACCACTGGACCATTAAAAGTTATATTGTATAACAAATTCATAAGGAAAAAGATTGATAAAAGCTGCTAAATAAAAATTCAAAACCACCAGTTGGCCTAAAGCATATGTCAACTGCAAAAGAGTCACAAAATCTGTAAATTTATAAAGGAGACTTTATTTCTTTTACAGGGTTGCAACCTGTAGGCTGGGAATTAAGACAGGCCACTTGGGAGAAAACAGGGATTTATGCTTATACTGGTTGGTGAAATATTCAGCAGGTTATAGGAAGAGCTATGAATGTGTAACACACCTCCCATGATCACTTTGGGGTTAGAGATTTAACAGTTAAGTGTATTATACTAAGGCCCTATACATAAAGGTGAAATTCAGCACCCAAATTCATGAACTGTTCATCCTCAGACCAGCCGAAACCACTCTGTAGGTGCCAGTTGTCCATCAAGAAAATGGGATTTGGGGTCTAGGGTAGCTGTCATTTTGGAATCCTAAAACCAGGAGTAGGGTACAGGATAGTCAGGTGAAGTAAGTAGGGAGTCTTCTGGCCCTTTATTTTTCTCAAACTGGTTTTTGTTAAAGTCTGATAATCCTTAGATCTGAATTCCTTTTTTTAAGAGGCTTAGAACAAACTGAAATGCAGATGCTCAAAATCCAAACTTGGGGAGAACTTGAGAACTCCAAAATACTGCGGAATCTCATTTTAGTTTTCGCCTTTCATCCTGTCTTCAGTATGGCACTAGTTCTCCCAAGGCCTTTAACAATGTCTTCTTCTCTTTAAAGGGGGGAGGAAGAAAGGAAAGGTTTGGGAAAACTCAGTGAGTGGATGAATTTTTTTTCAATGAGTGTGGGTAATTTGAGTCTTGTAGGAGCTGGAAAAAGCTAACATCCCATTAACCACGAAGAAGTTTGAACCCTCAATCTTCTGATCTGAAGCCAGAAGACTTATCCACTGGGCCACATGGTCCTTACAAACTCTAATGCAATAAGGAAAAAGTATAGTGAGCTTTCTGCTCCATCCCGCACTTAAGGTAAGGGCATCTTGTGGCTTTGGGTGCTTTTAGCCATTGGAAAAAAGGCAGTTATTTGGGACCAGTCAGGATTTATAAACAGTTGAGATTATTTCAGTCTTGTGGTATATGGTTGCTTCCCGGAGAAAAGGTTTCCTCTATGACTCCCAAGACAGAAAAAGTGGAGTCTATGGGACCTAAAATATGGCAAAATATTGCATATTTCCACTAAAGGATATTTTTAATAAGCTCAGATTTCTTTTATATTCATGTTTACCCTCATCACCTTTTACAGACTCTAGGTACTTCTAGTATCTGCCCACAGTGTTGTCAAGGAAACTGCACCTGGAAGACAGTTTTATCACAAGCCATCATCTGCAAGATGGTCTTTCTTGCCATCCTGAATGATCTCTATAACAATTTTCCCTTTTCCACGCTGTTCTGGTACTTTCTCTGATTGTTATGATATTGTATTAGAACACCTTTCACAGCATGTGCCAGTTTGGGGGAAAAAAAGAAAATACCCTTCTTGAATTTCTCAAGAGTATACAAAGATCCAGGTCATCACTATTTTTGAGGCTTTCATATAATAATAAGAAACACAAAATAGGAATATAAATGTTTTCACTATTCTTTTTTTTTTGCGACGCCTCAAGCTGTCACCCTGGGTAGAGTGCTGTGGTGTCACAGCTCACAGCAATCTCCAACTCCTGGCCTTAAGCGATTCTCTTGCTTCAGCCTCCCAAGTAGCTAGGACTACAGGCGCCCACCATAACACCTGGCTATTTTTTGGTTGTAGTTGTCATTGTTCTTTGGCAAGCCCCGACTGGATTCAAACCCACCAGCTCTAGGAGTATGGGGCTGGTGCCTTAGCTGTTTGAGCTATAGGCACCAAGTCAAACATTTTAGCTATTAATAGCACATTTAATAGATGAATTAACATAAAAATGTGATCCAATAAAATCATATTTATGGAGAAGTATTTATAGAATTTACAACGTGCTTGGCCCCGAAATGGGATATAGATTTAAAGCTGTATTTTAGAAGGCTTCTTTCAAGCCTGTTAGCATCTGTCACCTCATGTACCTCATTTGACAATAATGTCAGCAGTCTACACATAAGGCATTTCCTTAATTTTCTTGAATCCCGGACAGGAGCAAAGGGCTTGCTGGCTCAGTTGTGATAGATCTTGGCTTTCTTAGGTTAGTAAATTAGCAGCTTCTAGAGGATAGAAATGAGGTCTTTTACACAGTGTTTCTTTCTCTATTCATAGACTAACATCTGGCAAATAGTAGGAGTTCAATAAAAATATCTTCTCATATGATGTATATATCTTTTAGATTCTGCAATCACCTTTAATGTGGGGATTACTGAACATGAAAAGTCTTCCATTCTGTAAAAATCTGAAAATGGACTTGTTGCTTCCTGTTCTCTTTCTTCCTGGAGGGAGAAAGGATGGGTGAAGGCTATTGCAATATTCAGATGACATGATTATGGCTAAACTATCATGGAGAATACTAGCAGAAATAGTGAGAAGTGGTCGAACTCTAAATATATTTTGAAGAATTTGTTGATTAGAAATACAGAAAAATCATACACATCCCCAAGTTTTTTTGTTTTTTGCTATAACAACAAAGTTTGCATTTACTGAGATGGGGATGACTTCAGGAGGAATATTCTGATGGTGCAGTGTGTGTGTGTGTATGAGAGATTTAAGATTTGTTTGAACATGTTAAATTCAAGTTGTGCATTAAACTATGGCCAGTGTGGAGTAGTAATACTTAGATGAATATATACAGGCCCAGACCTTCCCTTTCCCAATTTAGAAGTGACTTGCTGAAAAATAAACCTATCAAGAACCAGAGCACAAACATGAAAACTCCAGAGACTTTTTCCTAAGGAGGGAATTTGGTCACATTCTTTGCTCACAATTGGTCAATAGTTTCCTATTGCTCTGTGAAAAAGAAAATCTAAACCTGTTTGCATTGCATACTCACCCCCGCTTTCCCTATTTGTTCTGTCAAAACACCAGATACATTTTTTTTTCCTTTTTGCAGTTTTTGACTGGGCTGGGTTTGAACACGCCACCTCCGACACATGGGGCCGGCGCCCTACTCCTTTGAGTCACAGGCGCCGTCCAACCGGATACATTTTAAGACCTAAAATTTCAAGTGCTGGCATGACATATTGGACCCTCTCAGGCCCCCTAAGAGGCCCAGCCACAAGTTTCCCATTCTTGCTCTAGATATATCCAAAAAAAGGAAAAACTCCCCATTTGACCAGTTCCTTTATTTTAGCCAGGCCTATTGCATCCCATTTGGTCCTCAGCCTGATAGGTTTTACTTCCCTGGCAGCTTTCAAAACTGTTAAAATAAGTCAATTACATTATCTGGAGAGAACCACGGGTCATCCCACCCTCTGATTACTACAAAGTCTGCTTTTCACAGCCTCTACTGGTTCATTCTGCTCAGGAATGCAACCCTTCCACCCAGCCTTGCTCCTTTTTCAAGCTGTAAATTTAAGTCACTAATAAATTGCTACCAATCTCCTCTAACCAGTGTTGTGTGTCACATGTTCAACCTTCGGGCTGTTTAGTGTGGGTGAATTCCTCCTTCATCAACAGGTGAATAGGAGGTGATAAAAACACAGCCACTTTTCAAAATCCTTCTCTTCACACCTCTCCTCATAACACACTCTTATTACACTGAGTTATTTGTACTTCCTGCCTGGTGCAGTGGCTCTCTTACCACTCAGAGAGGTCAAGCCGGCAGTGAGTGATCTCTTGAGCTCAGGAGTGCGCCCTACCTACCAAAAGTAGAAAAAAATTAGCCAGGCAATGTGGTGTGCATTATTTGGGAGGCTGAGGCAGGAGTAGGATCACCTAATCTCAGGCTTTGGAAGTTGCAGTGAGTTGTGATGATGCCACTGCACTCTAGCTGAGTTGACAGAAAGAGACTCTGCCTCCTAAAATAAATTAAAAAAACAATTAATTTTGTATACTTAATATTAATAAATAAATAATTTTGAATAATAAAAGATTTCCTTAAATCCTTAATTATCATTCCTCCTTGTATTTGTTTTGTTTTCCTAATGGTCTTCTTGGCTGTCTGATAAGCTGTTACACAAATTTTGCCAACGTTCAAAACCTGCCAACGTTCTAGAGTTAGACATTTACCAGGGCAAAGTTAATTCAGAAAATCGGTTTGAGTTTTCATTAACCTCTGTAGCTAAAAATCTCTCAGTGATGCGCTTTATAGCCATAATATTCACCTTTACCTTCTGGTAACAATGGGAGGGGGAGGGGAGGAGGTGGAAAAAAACTTTCAAACTAGCAGAGGATGGTTTCGATCCATCGACCTCTGGGTTATGGGCCCAGCACGCTTCCGCTGCGCCACTCTGCTGCTTGGTGAAGAACGCTTCCAACTAACACTGTTAATGCTACTGAAACGCCATGTGCGTACACTAATATTTGAAATGCCTGTGGGAATTTGCCTATTTAGGTTAATACCTTGGCTATCACAGGCTGACAATTTTCTTTCTAACAAGGATGCTTCCTACCAGAATCAAAGAGAGAACAGAAAAGTAAACATTAACACATTACTAAGTACCTGGGTGCAGATGAGAGGAACGGCTAAATATTTAAAGAGGAATTACAAATTTTAGTTAGAGAAACAAGCCAGGAATGGAATACAGGTCTTCGCACGACAGGCGGCAATTCTAACCCCGAATCACTAACCAACCTTATCTTTGCCTTCGGGAAGAAAACCCTTTCGTTCAGACATCGCTCGGTTTGGTGAAAGAGATGATGAAGTCCTGCATATTTTTAACTGCTCGCAGCGGGGTTGGTCATTCAGAGAGCTACAGCAGGGAGAGTGGAAATGTAGAAGGCACTGCGAACGTGGGGACAAAACTGAACTCCGCACTCAACAGAGATTGCTGCAGTTCTGACAGTGTGGACAAAGGTTCCCGTACAATCGTTTTAAAACATCCCAAGCAGCGAATAAGCACTAAAAAAGTAAATTTCTTTACTCCGACGTATTTAAAATCTCTCGGAAATTATATTTGGAGTGCCAGGATTTGCGCCTCCACACAGGAGGCGCTCTTCCGGCCTAATCTTTGGTGACGTGACCCTGGGCTCAGCTGTGAGAGGTGGGGCCAGCAGGCGGGACGAACGGTCCCGTATGAAGTTTTCAATTAGGTCCGACATTCTAGCATATAAAGGGTATCGCTTATGTGCTACAGCTACTTCTCAGGAGTTCGTCTCGGGGATTTTTGTGGCCATGTCTGGACGAGGTAAAGGGGGGAAGGGGCTGGGCAAAGGCGGTGCCAAGCGCCATCGCAAGGTTTTACGTGATAACATTCAGGGTATTACCAAGCCTGCTATTCGGCGTCTTGCTCGGCGCGGCGGTGTCAAGCGCATCTCTGGTCTTATTTACGAGGAAACTCGCGGGGTGCTGAAGGTTTTCCTGGAGAACGTGATCCGCGATGCTGTCACGTACACAGAACATGCCAAGCGGAAGACGGTAACTGCCATGGACGTGGTGTATGCTCTCAAGCGACAGGGGCGCACCCTTTATGGCTTTGGCGGTTGAAGATCCTCCATTCACGATCGAAACTCATTTCTGAACCAAAGGCCCTTTTCAGGGCCGCCCACATCTTTCCGTGAAAGAGCTAACATTTTCAGTATTTGGCTTTGTCCTGGAAATATCCAGTGTGTCCGTTGTAGGTTACCTCGAATTTTCTTTTAAGCTTACTTAACAATTAAGGTACAAAACTATTTTGACGTTGAGTTTTCTCCTTAATGACAGCCGATGTCTTTTTTTAACGGTGTTTTAAGCATTTGGTTAACAAAGAGCTTGAGCTGTTCCAAGACAGACCGCATTACCGTGCTCAAGATGGCGGGGAGAGCGAAGAACAAAAGCCCGCGCTTTGGTTGTGGAGTGGACGCAAAAGGCGGTTTTTGGTATGGATATTAACGTGCTTCTGACTTAATTACGGAAACATTAAAGAATACTAATAGAAATTTGAAAATAACTAAACTTGTTTGTTAACCACCAGAGAGGATAGCGTTTATTTGAAAGTGTCTGTACAGGCATTTGGATGTTTCACCCCAAATGAAGTAGGGGCTGTTAAACTCCCACATACCTAAGAATATCCCATTTATGTCTTAAAGGTCTTGGAGATACGGTCTGTTTAGTTTAAGATATAATCGTGACTTTGCGGTCCCAAATCTGAATTGAAAATAGTTTCTTCCCTTCCAACATGTTTTTGGACACTGATTTTGCTGGGGTCCAGAACTGTAAAATATTTTTTGGATTGGTTTTTTTCTTAATGAGATGGTTTTACTTGTAGTCTATACTCTATATGTCCGGTAAAGTAGACGTGATTTTAATACACTGAAATCAGGTTAATGTGCTTGTCAGGAACAAATTAATGCAGAAGGTGCCCCCCCCAAAATTTTTCCTTTCTTAAAATATCTATACATTTTTTTTGTCACTCACTGTACATGGTATGTACATGATCTATACCACATTAGAGGTGCTCTATATGTCTATCTAAAGATTATAGAAATTTCCTGGCTTACAGCAACTGTCCCACTATAAAATCAGGTTTTCCTCATTGTGACCAGCAAATAATCTGTAAAGTAATAACTTTGAATGTAGCAATATTAAGTAGTTATTTTGAATCTTACCTTTTGTAAAGATGTGCACTTGTGCATAATTATGAAAGGAATCAAATGTCACTGGAGATACGGGATAGATTTGAGGAGAAAAACTAATAGGAGCTTGTTAATTTAACACTAACAAAATTGAGCACATGGTATGTGCCAGGCACTGTTCTTTGTCCTGGGATAGCATTTTTCTCTTTTTTTTAATGAGACACAGTCTCACTTTGTCACCCTCGGTAGAGTGCTGTGGAGTCACAGCTCACAGAAACCTCAAACTCTTTCTCAAGTGATTCTCTTGCCTCAGTCTCCCAAGTGGCTGAGACTACATGTGCCTGCCGCAGCCTTAGCCATTTTTTAGAGACGAGGTGTTACTCTGGCTCAGGCTAGACTCCAACTCATAAACTCAGGCAATCCACTTACCTCGGCTTCCCAGAGAGCTGGGATTACAGGTGTGAGCCACTGCGCCCTGCTGGAATTATAGCAATGAGCAAGTCAACAAAACGATATTTCTGAATTTGTGGAACTTATATTTATTGGGTGTGGGTGCACAAACAAAAACAAGTAAAGCATAGTGTGTCAGATGGTGCTGTGTACAATGATCCCTGAAGCAGGAAGAGGCATAGCATGGCAGGAGGCGGTGACACTTTAAATAAAAGCTTTTCTGATAAAGTGATGGTTGGAGAAACGTGAGGGAGTAGTCCAGAAAGAAGACCCAGGTAGGAAAGAGTAGAGGTAGGTAGTGGGAGGCTACTGTGTGTGATAATGCAGGTGAGAAATGACAGTGGCTGGGATCAACGTATTAGTGGTACAGACTATGAAAAGTGTTTGGATTCTATATATATTTTGAAGAAAAGGTTAACGGTTCTTTTCTGAGCTAGTGAATGTAGGGTATGAGAGAAAAAAAATTTGTGGATAATTTGAATGATTTCAGTGAAAGCAAGTGGAATGGAGGTGGCAGTTGCAAAGAGGGGAAAGAATATGGAAGCAGCAAGTTTTGGAGAGAATTGTAGACTTAAGTTTTGGACATCCAAGGGGAGACTGAGAAGCCTATTGCTTATCTAAGAGGAAGATATGAAATAGGAAGCTGGATATATATGAGTCTGGAATTTAGGGAAGAAGTGTAGGCTGGAAACATAATTAAACATTCTCAGAATATAACTGCCATAAGAGTAAAAAAGCCACAAGATGACATATCTCTTAGAAAAGACTGAGTCCTAGGTCAGAGGAGTAAGGAGTGTTTGATTTATATTCATGACATACGGATTCCTAACTTAATTTCCTTTTTTTTGTTTGTTTTTTTACTTTTTTCCCCTAACTTAATTTTCAAGTAATTCTCCAGTAATTCTCTTTATCTCCTTCCTATAATTCTCAGAACAAAATGATATTTTTCCTATTTTACCATGTGTAAAATACTGTTAGTAAATGATAAAATTGTAATCTTTCTTTTTTTTTTTTTTTTTGAGACATTGTCTCACTTTGTTTCCTTCAGTAGAGTGCCTTGGCATCATAGCTTACAGCAACCTCAAATTCCTGGGCTCAAGCAATCCTCTTGCCTCATCCCCCGGAGTAGCTGGGACTACAGTTGCCCACCACAATGCCCAGCTATTTGTTTAGAGACGGGGTCTGGCTATTGCTCAGGTTGTTCTTTTTAACTCCTGTGCTTAGGCCATCCATCTTCCTAGGCCTTCCAGAGTGCTAGGATTACGGGATGTGATTACAGGCATTGCTTTCAGCCTGACACTGGAATTCTTATTCAAATAATCCACTAAAGTTAGAGCTATGGGGAAGTTATCTTGAGTACTCAGTGATAGATATTCACACCCTTTCTTCAAAATGTAGTCAGTCTACCCCCACATATTTTGCATGTAATTCCATGAGTTCTCAAGCTTCCTGAAGCCTTTCTTAAGATCCCTCACATGTGAGGATGCCTTTTCTCCTCCTTTAGCTGGGATGTTTCTGATGGCTCTGAGAAGATGGACCTGGAGAATGAAAATCTCCGATTCTGCTAAACTGATGTTTTCCTTGTTGCTATGGAGATGCTGTCTATAGTAGGTGACTTGCAAATTAAATCAGCTCACAATTCTTCTTGAACTTCAGATTCAGAGACCCTACTTGACATCTGTACTTGAAAGCCCAGTACCCACTTCCAACTTAAACAGGCTTCAAACAGAGTTTTTGACATTATATCTGCAAAAACAACTCTCATCGTCTTGAAGTTGGTAAACAGAATTTTCAGTCTTTCAGTTGGATTCACTTTTGCTTTTCTTTTTCTATAGCCAATCCAGCAAGTCCTAGCCTTCTACTTTGAAAATACAAACAGAATGCAACCATTTCTCATTCTCATTGCTATCGCTCTGCTCAAACCACTGCCATCTTTGCCTTTGTTATTGTGGCACCCTCATCAGGTTTAGCTTTTGCTTTTCCTTTCTTTTCGTAGTGGCCAGATACAAAAAGGGTAAATCAGTTCAGGTCATGCCTAAAAATCTGTTATGGCTTTCATCTCGGCTTCACTCAAAGGCAAACTCAAATTCCTTTCAGTGGCCAATTAAGCCCCTCTCTCTGGCCCTTGTTAACTCTTTGGCCTTAAATCTCACTATTCCAGCTTCTATATCTCTGTAGGTATTACTTCCTCACTTCCTTCTGATTTGTGTTCAAATATTGTCCTTTTGGTGAAGCTGTGACTTATTGTTAATATTTCACCCAACTTTGACTCACTCACTCCACCCCTCTGCCATATTTTTTCCCTGAAGCCTATATGGATAGTTGAAACATGTCTGCATGAAAAGTCATGCAGGAATGGAATGGAATAGGGTGTCACAAAAAAGTGTAATTCATGTCAGTATTGAAAGCAATACTTGATGCTTCCTGAAGTGGCTTGGTGCCACATTTTGGAGCCTTAGTAGGTCAATGACAGGAATGTGCACTTTAGACGACAGGGAACATACACAATTTTTCTAGTACCTCCACTGATTTTGACTGTGTAACAATTCTTTCAACTTTTACTAAACCAGTTCTTGCACTGAATGTATGTATATTATATTGTGTTTATCTGAACAAGTGCCTATATGAATGAGTTTATTACACAACTAATAACATGAAATACTTCAGTCGTACATGTGAAGTACTTCTTTTTCCTAGAATTTGAAGAAAAAGTCCTTTAAAAAACAAGTCTTGTAAATTAGCAGCAATTTTTGTACCCTACTTATCTTTTGGTCTTCCACAGTTTTGCACTATAAGGGGTAAGTTTCTTTATTATAATCAAATTTCCAATACAAGTAAAAGCTTATGGAGGTTCTATCATTTTTATGGAAAGTGAAATGACTTTTTGACTAACATGTATTTGTCATATAAGTACCGCGCGCTAACCGATTGTGCAACTGGACATATATTTGTATGTAATTGTTAATTTATTCACTTTTAAATCTGTAATTCTAGATACTATTTAAAAAATTCATATACACATTGGGCGCTGGCCCCATATAAGGAGGGTGGAGTTCAAACCTGACCTCAGAAAACTGCAACAACGACAAAAAAATAGCCAGGGGCGGCGCCTGTGGCTCAGTGGGTAGGGCGCCGGGCCCAAATACTGAGGGTGGCAGGTTCAAACCCGGCCCCTGCGGAACTGCAACCAAAAAAATAGCCGGGCGTTGTGGCAGGCGCCTGTAATCCCACCTACTTGGGAGGCTGAGGCAAGAGAATCGCCTAAGCCCAGGAGTTGGAGGTTGCTATGAGCTGTGTGACGCCACGGCACTCTAGCAAGGGCGATAGAGTGAGACTGTCTCTACAAACAAACAAACGAAATAGCCGGGCGTTTGTGGTGGGTATATTTAGTCCCAGCTACTTGGGAGGCTGAGGCGAGAGAATCGCCTAAGCCCAAGGGTTGGAGGTTGCAGTGAGCTGTGTGATGCCACAGGACTCTACCGAGGGCGATAAAGTGTGACCCTGTCTCTACCAAAAAAAAAATTATGTACACATTATAAAGGCAAATATTAATGTCTGACCCCAATGGCCAACCAGATATACCAAATATTATGAATATCTGCATTTCTCTTCCTCCTCCTGCTATTCCTCCCAGAGGTAACTATAGCCCTAAATTAAGTCACTTTCTTGTCTCACAAATCCCTTATGTTTTTCTGGCCCTTCTAGTCATATTGCCCTATTTTACTTAACTTTCCCATTTGAAAATTGGTCACTAGGGCAGTATTTTATAATGTAAGCAAGAACATATGGTTTATTAGGTGGTTCACAAATATTTCTTGGTCTATTCCTTTTATGCCAGGAAACTTTCTCTTACCTTATTTTTCAATTTCCTTATTAAGGAAGTGTATTTTATAATCATTTTATGCACGTTTTGTATTCCAAACCTAGCATAATCCCAATAAATAAAAGAATTACTTTTAACACAAGACAGAGTGATCTGGAGAGAAAAGGGCTTCAGGGAGAACTACCTATTTCTTAACCACACTATTGGCAACCAGAACACATAAAAGAATATGTTCCTTAATTAAGTGCCTTAACATAGTTGTGAGGAAGCAAGTTTGGTAACGTTTACAAATGCAGACAGACAGGGCCATTCCAGTGCTCCTCCTGTTATCCGGCAGAAGAGGCTGGCCACAGCTGTAGTATCAATTAGGACCTGATGAAAACAAACAATTGTTGAAAAGTAAAGTCAACTCGGAACCAAAGCAAAGCATCATTTGGGACAACATAAGCCAATAAACATTTGTTGTGCCAGCCACCTCCGGACGACTCGCTTACCCCTGCGGTGTAGTTCAAAGGGTTCGCAGGAGCTGGAAGTGACAGAGAAAAACAAAATACATGTATATCTATTCGCAAAGCATGGTCCTCGGAACATTTGGCCCCACCACACATCTACTGGATCAGAATTAGCATCTTCCAAGATCTTTATGTACACTAAAATTTGAGAATTACGGAATCAGAATCGCAGAAATCTCTTCAAACACAGATCAGAACAAGAAGAGGATTCAAAGGTGAATCAATTCATCCAATCAGAGTCTTCAGTAATTCTCCAATCAGCTACTTGATTCTTCAGCCAATGGTTTCATTGCGCGGGGCTTTTGAAAATCAACAAGGCCAATCAGAATGTTTCTGAGTGTATATAAGCAGCCTCTACTACTCTTGTTGCTAAGGCTGTGTAGTCTCTGTCTCAATATGGCGCGTACGAAGCAGACCGCACGCAAGTCCACTGGTGGCAAAGCGCCGCGTAAACAGTTGGCTACTAAGGCCGCCCGCAAGAGTGCGCCAGCCACTGGCGGTGTGAAGAAACCTCACCGCTATCGGCCAGGCACCGTGGCATTGCGCGAGATTCGTCGTTACCAGAAGTCTACTGAGCTGCTTATTCGCAAACTGCCGTTTCAGCGTTTGGTGCGTGAGATCGCTCAGGATTTCAAAACAGACCTGCGTTTCCAGAGCTCGGCAGTGATGGCGCTGCAGGAGGCTTGTGAGGCCTACTTGGTGGGGCTGTTTGAGGACACCAACCTCTGTGCTATCCATGCCAAGAGAGTGACAATCATGCCTAAAGATATCCAGCTGGCGCGCCGTATTCGTGGAGAGAGAGCATAATATTTCGTAATAGTTTTCCTCAAAAGGCTCTTTTAAGAGCCACCTCCTTCTACCTGAAAACAGCTGTAATTACAGTTTGGAAATCTGTCTTATTTTGTTGTGTATTTGGTTTTGATTGTGAAGCTGCTTAAGATAGCTTCTTTGTCCAGAAATGTTCTGCATTTTTTACAAGGACTTAAGTGGTACTAAACCAGCCTTGGACATTTACTAAATTACTTGGGTGTTTATAATTCTTAAATGAAGGCAGGGAAGGAAGGTAAGGACTGACTGGTGGTTTTTAATGCCAATGCTGTGATTCTCGTGTTGACCATTTGTCTTTAAGCACTTAATGAAAATTGGTGTTTAAGTTAAATTTGCTGGATTTGTTTCTTAGCAACGTCCTGGAAGCGTTAGTTAGGTTTAAAATAATATCCTTTTTTTGTTTTTGAAATCTGAGCTGGGTTTCACATTTGCCAGGATTCTTGGATTTGGTAACGGGATTAACCACAGGGTAGTTTGGAAGGATCAGCACTTAATTTTGCGTTGTCTTGAGTACAGAGCATAAAAGGAGTTTTTTACCTAAAAAAATTGGTTCAGGGTCAAAAGCAAGGAATACATTGGCAGTTCATCTCTTCCTAAATTCTGTTCTCAAAGCTGTGGGCCCCGGTTAAGAAATGTGGACAAAGGTAAACTTGTTTTCTGATCTGAAACCAAGTTACTTGCTCATTTTTATTTACGGTTAAGAAAGCAATCTTTGGCTTTCACGTGAAGTGAATTTGTGTTTTGCTGGTAGTTTTTTATCAAAAAAAATTACACCACTCTAAAGCAAATAGATGGCTTCTACACTGGCTGCATTACATTGTAGTCTGCCTACTGGTAGCATGGGCAATACCTGGGGACTTGATAGAATTGTCAATTCTCAGGTCCTACCCCGAGATAATGAGTTAGAATCTTCATTGTACTAAATATTCCTCAGGTGAGTCTCATGAACATTGTTAAATCAGTAGTCTAGGTTGTTTTTGTTTACTGGTGTTTTGGATTTCAATAAAAGCAGACTGCCTGTGAACTCTTAATGGGGTTGAATTTTTGCAAACTGTCTAGTTATTTATGTAATAGAATGAAATAGTCTTTAAAGTGAACATAATAAGTAGCCCCTTAGATAATTTAATTTCATTATGGATCAGCGGTCTCAATGTAACATTACAGCCACATAGGGAAGTTTATTAAAAACCTTTGCCTGGGGCTAATTTAGTAGGCCTGTGTCGGGGGTGGGGCATGAAATGGTATTTATGTATTAAAAGTCAGGTGCTTCTAATAAATACAAATACCTGCTGCATAAATTCCCATACTTGTAGCCCCTGTTTGACTCTAGGCTTAGTTTAGCACAAGGTTATCATATTAAATCAGACTTTTCTTGTAATTTGCCTTTGGAGAGAATATAGTGGTCTCCAAGAGAGGAGTTTCTGACTTGCTTTACAGACAATGCTTTACCTCACTGCAGTGAGTCAAGTAACACCTGGCTTTTGTAACAGTTTCTGACTGCAAGGCTAATGTAAGTCCGTGCTGAGATGCCAGGCCACTTTTGTGAAGTGGTTGTGGGTTTCTGGTTTTTAGGGATGTTATAAGGAGGAGCATATATCATCCTGGGCCTCCAGGCAAACACCCAAGATACCTTTCTATCTTCATGTGGGGTCCTTCCTGTATAGGTTAGCTCAAAGTCCTGTTTGGATATATAGCTGGTTCTTCTCCATGAATTTCACTTACTTATTTAGAAATATTTTTAAAAGATATTTTTAAATATTTTTAAAATATTTAAATCTTTTAAATAATATTTTAATATTTTTAAAAGCAAGAGCTTTTATTTCTATAAACTTTCATTGTCTGACATTTTAGATATATGGAAAAAGAGTTAGTAATTTAATAAAAACCATATACAAGATCTCAGAAAAAGGATTTAAAAAAATCTAGCTAGGCACAGTGGCTCATGTCTGTAATCCCAGCAGTTTGGGAGACTGAGGATGGATGATTACTTGAAGCCAGGTGTGTAATAACAGCCTGGGTATCAAAGCAAGGCTCCACCTCTACCGGGGAAAAAAAATTAGGATGGTAACATATACCTAGAGTCCTGGCTCCTCTAGAGACTGAGGCAGGAGTTTGAGGCTGTAGTGCGCTATGAATACACTATTGCACTCCAGCCTGGGTGATAGAGCAAGACTCTGTTTCAAAAATCAAATATATAAACAAATAAATAAATATCAAATATGTAAATAAATAAATGGAGCCTATGTAGCCAATAACTATTAATGGCACTTAAGACTAATAATCACACCAAGTAGGATGAGACTAAAATTAATTTTATATGTAAATCAGTCCTAATATGATTTATTCTTGATAAAACAAATTCGGGAGAAGAAAATTATGTTTCAGTAAAAAAACTATAGTATACCTCAGTTCTAGCCTTGTGAGGTGTTTTTGAGTGTTTATCATTCTCCGACAATTTGGACTGAATCCTGAATTTTTACTTGACAACAAATTTCCAAACTAATGTTTTCCAAATGTCCTTCCATTTTTCTGACTTATATTCAATAAAATTGATATTACTTCTTTCCTGTGACCCTTTAATTTGAAATTCATCTAGATACCCCAAATAACTGCCCCCTAGGAAGCTGGTTTAAGATTAACTTTATCCTCATTGAAAGGGACCATATGAGGTGTTGCTGGTAAAATTAATTCATTGACTCAGATTATTTTAGATAGCAAAACAGTCTTAGATGACATTTTAGCTTAGCAGGGAAGAGTACTAAATGCTCTACTTATGTAACTGTATCCACAGAGACAAAAACTTTTCAAAAATATTAGAAAACATATTAAAAAAACATTAGAAAAACCTCCCGGTTATAAGTCTCTCTGTCCCTCAGGACTGATTTTATTTTTTGTTTTCTTAGATTTCTGATGATGACCATGTTTTCTTGACTGCCAATATTAGGCATGCCAGTTTTGCTAATTTTACTTATACTTTATATTGTAGCCACATGAGTATTAAAATCTTATAATAAAACAGCAACAATTCAAATAATAGTTTAGATCTATGGTGCCAGGCAATGGCATATTCCATTGCTTTTGTCCAATTCATAATATGCAAATATCTTTTCCCATTCTGAAGGTTATCTGTTTGCTTTGGTTGTTTCCTTAGCTGTACAGAAGCTTTTCAGTTTAATTAAGTCCCATTTGTTTATTTTTGTTGTTGTAATTGCTGTAGAAGTCTTCTTCATAAAATCTTTCCCCAAATTGATATTTTCTTTTTTTTTGAAGTCTCAAGGTGTTACCCTCAGTAGAGTGCTGTCACGGCTTGCAGCAACCTCAAACTCTTGGGCTTAAGTGATTCTCTTGCCTCAGCCTCCCAAGTAGCTGGGACTACGTGTGTCTGCCACAACACCCAGCTATTT
The DNA here is from genome assembly GCA_963573935.1 of Arctocebus calabarensis. Taxonomy (NCBI): domain Eukaryota; kingdom Metazoa; phylum Chordata; class Mammalia; order Primates; family Lorisidae; genus Arctocebus; species Arctocebus calabarensis. The sequence goes on along the minus strand of CAUYON010106497.1, from coordinate 33,943 downwards.
TTTTTCTTTTTTTGTTGCAGTTGTCATTGTTGTTTTAGCTGTCCTGGGCTGGGTTTGAACCTGCCAGCCTCAGTGTGTATGGCTGGCGCCCCGTCCACTGAGCTGTGGGTGCCATCCCAGGTCGATATTTTCGAGTGTTTCCCCTACACTTTCTTTTAGGATTTTTATTGTTTCATGCCTCAGATTGAAATCTTTTATACATCTTGAATCAATTTTTGTAAGTGATAAGACGTGCAGGTCCAGTTTTAGTCTTTTACATGTGGTTATCCAATTCTCACAATACCATTTGTTGAATAGGGATTTTTTTTTCCTATTGTATGCTTTTGTTAGGTTTATCAAAGATTAGATGGCAAGTAGACACTGGTTTCAACTCTTGGTTTTCTGTTCTGTTCCATATGTCTATGTCTCTATTTTTGTGCCCATACCATGCTGTTTTATTATCTTTCCATCTAAAGCAATTCTTGCCAATGTTTAAAATTTGTTTTGTATTGGGAAGCTCTCATGTCCTCCTGAATATATGAGGACTCACCAGTTAGCCTTTAACAGATATTGTCCTTATTGTCTTATTTATACTGTTTTCAGGCATGAGTTGTGGCAGGGAATTGTTCCCTAAAATTTTCATTTATTATTCAGTAAACTCCCCATTTGTACCTGGGTGTATCTATTCACTATTTTGGATCAATTTTGTGTTAGCAAAGGTGACATTATGCCATCTTCATGGTTTTGTAGGGGTAGGAAGATTTTTCCTCTATTTTTTGATGGTTCAATAATTGAGTCTCTGAAATAAACTGACAGCAGGCAGATTAAAAGGAGAAAAGCTATACAAATTTATGTTCATGGGGGCATTGCAGGAAAAGTGAATTCCTTAAAATCCAGTGAGCTCTAGAAGCTTATATATCCTTTTCGTAGGGAAAAGAGGAGAAGCATGTAGGCACCTTAGGAGAGAACAAATGAGTTTTTGGAGTTATGAATGGGCTCTTAGAAGAATTGGTCAGAGCCTGAGACGTTCTGTCTGGGTGGCCTTAACTTCCAGTTTCTACTGAGATATGGATGTAATCTTTCCTGATCATATTACTGGGAAGGAGATTCAGGACAATTAAGATTTTTTTTAAGGGTCTGTCTTTACACAAATTTCAGAGAAAGCTCTTCCTGGCTTGGCGCCTGTGGCTCAATGGGCTAAGGCGCCAGCCACGTACCCCTGAGCTGGTGGGTTCGAATCCAGCCTGGGCCCGCCAAACAACAATGATGGCTGCAACCAAAAAATGGCCGGGCGTTGTGGCGGGCGCATGTAGTCCCAGCTACTTGGGAGGCGGAGGCAAGAGACTACTCGCTTGAGTTCAGTAATTGGAGGTTGCTGTGAGCTGTGATGCCACAGCACTCTATCCAGGGTGACGGCTTGAGGCTCTGTCTCAAAAAAAACCAAAACTCTTCCTTGCATTTGTGGGGGCTCAGAAAACTATAGTCCAAAAAGACCTCGGAAGCAGCATCAGAAGCAAAAGTTTTTCTCTAAACTTTCTTCCTTTCTTTATCTGGCCTGTCATTCTCCCCTGAGGCTAGCCCTAGAAATTAGAATCTTTTTCCCAGGGCAATAGAAACCAGAACCTTCTTTTCCCAAAGCCAGCCATAAAACTTAAACATACTAATCTAACTTTCCCTCTATCTTTTTATGTAAAAACTGGCCTTAAACAAAAGTATCTGACCTACCTGTTTGATTGTAGGTCATATGACCCTCACTTCAGAGAGAGTCTTGCCCCACACCCAGAAGGAAGGAATGCCTGCTCACAGAGGCCAAGAACAAATAATATTCTTTTAATGTATCTCCTAATAGGTATTTGCTGGATTTTCCCATTCAGTCTATTTTGGGGTTTTCATTCTGAAGGATCCTCTGTCACATAAAACTATAATCAAATAAATTTCTATGCCTTTTCTCCTGTTAGTCTGCTGAAATGTTACTGGACAGAGACTGGCCTGTCACTGGCAGCCAATATGTAGAAATGGGATAGGTCCACCAAACTTCGTCAGCAGGCTGGGATTCTGGAGAATACTAACAGTACGCTCTCCAAGACTGTTCTGTTCTTCCATTTTCAAAATTAAAGTTTTATGGCTCATTGCCTGTAGCTCAGCAGCTAGGGTGCCAGCCACATGTGCCGAAGCCGGCAGGTTCAAACACCAGCCTGGGCCTGCCAAACAACTACTACAACCAAAAAATAGCCAGGCATTGAGGCGGGCACCTGTAGTCTCAGCTACTTTGGAGGCTGAGGCAAGAGAATCACTTAAATCCAAGAATTTGAGGTTGCTGTGAGCTGTGACGCCACAGCACCTAGCGAGGGTGACGTAGACTCTGTCTTAAAATAAAATAAAATATTACAGTTTTATACATTTGAGTTTAAAGTAAAGACCACGTTAACCCTTATCTTAAACAATAATCTTCTGAATTCATGATCCATAGTAAACAATAATCAGTATAACTCAGGATCCAAAATAACATTTTAATTTGAAAGTTAATCTCCCAAATCATTCCACATAAACTACTCAAGATAGGCATTTAGGGTGGGAGCTAAATTTACAAAACAGTAAGAATAGCAGACTGGGGTGAAGGTCAGGCAGGACACAAAGGGACCAGACCAGCTGTGTCATGTCTGCCCCCGCCTGACAGACTTCATCTTATTCTTACTACATGTGCTTTCATTTTCATCAGTGATTTTCAGCAAATCTTCAGAGGCTAAAGGGGACGTTTTCCCCTCGCACCCTCCACATTTTTGCTGTTCCTCAAATGCCTTCAGTTTGAAGTCCAAAGCAGCACATTTGGTGGTACCATTTTCCGAACTCCTTAAGTTTCTAAAAATAGTGGGGCTGTTCCTTTCCTTGCCTTTTTCTTCTTCCTTCAGGATGAAATACAAACATGATAGCTGGAGCTGGAACAGGCATCTTAAGACTACAAGGTGGAAGAAGCATGTTAATAATAGAATTACTATGTCATGTGGTAAACTGCCTTAATGCAATGGTAACCTCCAAATACATTACCAAGGATGCCATTCCAGATGTCATGGACAGCAAGGCTCACAGACCAGTTTAAGTTTCCTAAGTTTCATGGCTTATTTTTTTTATTGACTAAAATTTTAAACATATATTAAGAAACAAGGGGAAAGATATTTGGCATTTTAACACATTTCAGCTAGGTTGCAAATGAGATGGTAACATTACCTGAATCTTTGGTGATGCATGACATACGTGAGAGCTCCCTTCCCACATATTTTCTCCACTGAGAGGGTGGTTTTGAGGACTATAAGTTGTTCTGCTCAGCAGGTAGAAATTATGTGGAGCAACATGTGCTTTCTCTATTAAGATACTAGGACAAGTTCATAGTCACTCATATTCTCACCAATAACATAGCAAGCAGCCATGCCCTTTCTATGTATGTTGTCTGCAAAGGGGAAATGGGCCAAAATTGGTGTTAACAATGGGTGATTAATTTAAACCTTATAGGTTGTGTTATAAATATAAATTGGTCTCTCATAAATATTTCGCACTTCTTGATTCCTTTGCCTTTTCTTTGCAGCACACAGAAGGCCTACTGATTTTTTCTATGTCTATAATGTCTCACATGCTACTATATTAAATGCAGCTTTTGAATTTTGTCTACACCTCACAAACTTCTTGCTTACTTAATACTTCTTACGGTTTCTTCTTATGAATTACCTACCTACCTTATGAATTTCATATTAGTTGTATTGGTCCTAAATAGCAGAATTTAAATGCAGAGTGTTTTTGAGAGTATTTCAAATAATAGAACACACATTATACATACAAGGAGATGAATTTTCTAAGGATATCACACACTAAAGCTACCATCCCAGGCCTGAACTGTATTAGCTTTGTATGAAAGAGAAGATTTTACTTTTATGAAGTAGTGTCTAGTTTAATTTGTCTGTCACTTCCAGGGGTATCAAACTAGCTCATACAGGCGTACATTAAAAAAAAAAAAAAACTTTAAAGAATTTTTAACATGAATAAGGGATACAACTTCCTACCATTATAATATCACTTTCTACATTTCATTAAGGATGTATGCACATTTTAGTAAGGTATTGAATAAGACTTCTTGGAAATCCTTGTGAACCGATGATGATATGGCCAGATGAAAACATATGTGTGGCCCTTATTTTTAACTGTATTTCCATGGATATATAGACTTGAATTCTGTGCTGTCTCCTTTTTTCTCTCCTCTATTCTCCTTCTTACCCTCCCTCCAGCCCCAGCTGCTATCCTAAAAAGGCAAGAATCAGTCTGGTTTTAAAGTTTCAGTTGTTGGTTCCTTTTCTCTTGTCATTTGTCTTGCTTCACCTTACCTCAATTGCCTTCAGATAAACTTGAAAACTTCAAGATTTTGTTAACCTTTAGCAATTTAAGTTTAGCCTCTTCAAAGGCCAGTTTAAAGAAAAAGGAAAAGCCATCTGCAGACTGATGCCTCCCCCTTGTGTCAATTTGTGATAATACTGTTTAAATATATAGCTTTTATTTCAGATAAGGACAGTTTCTTTCCTTCTCACTGCTCTCAGACCTTTCTACTAGATGTAACTTTAATAGACTCAATAAAGCAATGAATAAACTCAACAGCACTAGTCCATCCACCAATAATTTATTTCATTTATAGCGCAGATATGTTTTTATGACGTACTCTAGTAGATTGGCTGGTCAACTAAGGACAGTATATCTTCAGTTAAGGGTTGAAGTACAGCTGAAGAGTTTCATTACATTTTTAAAGCTAATTTTTAATAAAATTCATAGCAAACTTCAGTTTTTATCTAGATTGTCCACTAATCTCTTCTGGCCTGCATTTACCCAAACTATCTGTTCAATGACAAAGCCAGAGCACCAGAATTACCTGGAGAAGTGGGTAATTAGCCTTTCTGTAGGACACAGCAGGTGTGATTCTGAAAAGAGCCTTTGGATTTGGTATGTGCCTAAAAACACGTTGACTTAGACCTCGTGTACTTGGTGACAGCCTTGGTGCCATCTGACACAACCAGCTCTTTGAACAGCAGCAGGCGCAACGGCACTCTGGATCTCCCTGGCTGTGATGGTCAAGCTCTTGCTGTAATGCGCCCGGTGAGACGCCTCACCCGCCATGCGCTCGAAGATGCCTGTGACAAGCGAGTTCATGACGCCCAAGGCCCTGGACGACGTACCGGATATGTGGGTGGACCAGCTTCCGCATCTTTTACACGTACACGGAGTAGCTCTCCTCGCAGTTGCGCTTGCGCTTTTTACCTTAGTAATCTCCTTCTTGGAACCCTTCTCAGGAGCAGGAGAGGACTTTGTCAACGCTTCGCCAACAAAAACGACCGCAAAATAAACGTTTGACAGCAGAACTGGCCTAGGTTTGTGCGTCTCCTTTGCAAAAGCTTTATGCAAATGAGGTGAATTCAAATCTACTTTCTGATTGGCTATTTATGTGTAACCTACCCAAACTCTTTTATGCGACACTGGGAAACAAAAAGGTAGTTAAAAAAACAATTGAAAAAGTTAATGTCCTTACTGCCAGTAATACCTAGTTGAGTCGTGCCTCCCTACTTTCGGACTTAAACCTTGCCAAAATATTTATATGAATTTTAGTCTCTAGTTTCGTACCAAGTCGCAGTTTCCTATTTTACAATTATCTGTGAAGAATTCTAGAAAGAAGAAACAGATATTAGCTGAAGATCTAAGCGTTTCCAGAGTTTTTGGCATTATTGTAAAAATCTGGTCAAAGTCGGAAGTATTCTAGAATTCTAAAGATTTAATCTTTTTTAGGAATCAAAGGATGGGTATATTTCTAGTACAGTAAGATTTTAATGTACCCTAGAAACAGTGTATGGGAATGATGTCAGTGTTGGAAGATTAAGAATTATGAAATAAGGTGCTTATATTTCTGAACTAAAACATTTTTTCTTTTTTTGTTTGTTCGTTTTTTTGCGCTTTTTGGCCAGGGCTGGGTTTGAACCCGCCACCTCCAGCATATGGGGCCAGCGCCTACTCCTTTGAGCCACAGGTGCCGCCTAAAACATTTTTTCGAAGTAAAAAAAATTTTAAGATACAGCGGGCGAAACCGGGTTGGACCAATGATGTCCAAACGCGGACTTTTTGAAATCGATCAGGAACTGCGGAATGTTCATTTCTTTCTCCTGCCAAACTCAGTCCCAAACAAATGGATTAAAATAAAGTCAGTTTATGTACATAATACATGTAGCTATGTAATAAAAAGCAGAAAACTAGAAGGGAAAAAATGAGCACATTTCAGCAAGTTAAGGTTTTGTAAACTGAAATCTGGTAGCCAATCACTGGACTATTAAGTAACTTAATTCAGGGCGCGGAATTTGAAAATTTGGACCAATCAGAAGAACTTTGCCTTTATAAATAAGAGCGAGACTTGGAGTCTGTTCACTAAGGACCTTTTTCCGAGGTACTTGTCATGGCTCGTACAAAGCAGACTGCTCGTAAGTCCACTGGCGGCAAAGCGCCGCGTAAACAGCTCGCCACTAAGGCGGCCCGCAAGAGTGCTCCTGCCACCGGTGGCGTGAAGAAGCCCCACCGCTACCGGCCGGGCACTGTGGCGCTGCGTGAGATTCGCCGCTACCAGAAGTCGACCGAGCTGCTTATTCGCAAGCTGCCTTTCCAGCGCCTAGTGCGTGAGATAGCCCAGGACTTCAAGACCGACCTGCGTTTCCAGAGCTCCGCTGTGATGGCCTTGCAGGAGGCGTGCGAAGCTTACCTTGTGGGACTTTTCGAGGATACTAACCTGTGTGCTATTCACGCCAAGCGCGTCACTATTATGCCGAAAGACATCCAGCTCGCGCGTCGCATTCGTGGCGAGCGGGCATAGTCCTTTTTTTTTAAACCCCCAGTGCCCTACATTTAAGTCCAAAGGCTCTTTTCAGAGCCACCTACAGTTTCAACCTGAAGTGCTGTATCGCTTAGGAAGAATTAAAACGCGCCGTAGCAAAGGCGAGACCAGTTTTACCTAGCTGCCGACCCACATTCTGGTTTCAGTCTCCGGGCCTTCTTTCACAGGGCGCGTGTGTGGAACCTAGGTGGCGAATGACCGATGGCCCAAATTTAGAAGTTGGGAAATTAGGCATGAATGTAAAATGGTGCGATCATGAGAGCGTTTTTTTTATGAAGGAGTCTGCAGAGGGGAGATAGAAGTAGGACAGCCAGCTCCCTGACACTTGCAAGCCTTGCGTGATCCCCTTTTTCTCCTTTATCAGAAATTTGCCAGGGGAGGGACATGAGAATAGAGCGCTTTGGGGAATGCTGGCAAATGGTAGGGGGGCCACCAACGTGAAGACAAGGGTCAGTCAAGTATTTTAGTGCCTTGACACTGAGATGGGACTCCTTGTAAACTGAGAAACTCAACCTTATGCTGTGGGAAAGTTAATGAAGTGTGACATAGTGAGATTGGTATTCTAATTAATTATTTTGGAAATGGTATTTAATTTGTAGTGACCACGTTGGTTTCAGTTAAGATCAAGTCAGGAAACAGCCTATTTACATTGGTCAATAGGAAAATTTCTTAAATAATTTGCAAGTTGCAAGGCAAAACCTCAAGAAATAGTATCTCTTTCCACGCCTAGTAAGGATCACTTACTAATCTGAAAGGGCAAGGGAAGGAGCCTATAGATCTGCATAGAGAGAGATCCTTAACGTGAATTGTGATTTTGAGAGAAAGATGCAGGCAATTTATGGTGGTATCTGGAAGGGAAACTTGGGTGATAAATACCTTAACTTATTTTCCTCCAGTATCCTGCAGGGGATTTCCTTTGTCGAACCCAATAAGAAGGTAGAGACTGCAGGTATTAAACCCTAGGACTCCTAAAGATTTGCTGAAAAATCACTGACAGGCAGATAGATTTATAGGAGAAAAGTCATACAAATTTATTTAATATGCCTACATGTGAACCTATAGAACGACCCAAAAGATAACAGGGGAGATTTTCTATTTTTATGCTTGTATTCAATAAAGTATGTACAGCTTTGTAGAAATATTATGGGACCAAAAGTTTATAATCTAATGTTAATAGACTGAGAAGGACAACCCAGCAAGGCCTGGCATTCTTCTTGGCCTCCGAGCATGCATCCTATCCCTTCCTTCTGGATGCGTGGAGGACCTTCTGGAATGGCAGTCTTATGGCAGACAATGTAGGTCAGATAATTTCCTATGGCTAGTAAGTTTTACAAAGATAGAATAATTTTAGGTTTTATGGCTGGCTTTTGGGAAAATAGATTTTAATGCAAAAGGTAATCTATAACTTTAAAATCTTTTGTAAGATGTATATTTTCTCATTGTTATTTATTTATTTTTTTTCTATAAAAGGCAGGTTTTTTTACCTTCAGGATTTTTCAACCCTGCTCATTCAAACAACTTTTCTACAGGCTCCAAAAGTTTTTGTACCCTTGTAAAATAAGATACAATGTTTAAACAATAGACTGGAGGGAAGAATGACTGGCTTAAAATCAGAGTTTAGCATATACTGGTTTTGTGATAACTCACATAACCTGGAATCTTAGATAGGAGCCAGGCCAAATATGTTCCAGGGTGGTGGACCTGCAAGAGGAAATCTTAAGGTGAGAAAAGCTTTGTGTGTCTTAGAAACAAAAAGACAGCCAATGTGTCTTCTTCCTCTCTTTCCAAAGGGCATCACACTCTCTGCTTCCCTCCTCACAATTCTTTGACTGATCATCCTGCCTTCTACTTAAAAATTGTCCTTGTGATTACACTGGACCCTCTCATGTAATCTAGAATCATGTCCTAATCTCCAAAGCTTTAACTTAATGATATTTGGGAAATTTCCTTATATGATTTAAGAAAATATGTTAACAGGTTCAGTAGATAAGAACATGGACATGGGGTGGGCGTGAGTTATAGTCTATCACAATTATAATAAGGAATAAAGCCTTTTAACATCATTGTTATACAACAATCCCTAAAATACATAAAACTCTGCCAGAAAATAGTTAAAATATTTTGGGGTACACATTAAATTCTTAGTTGCCAAGTGACCCTAATTAATCATCATTAAAAGGGTTTGGCAGGGTACAGTGCTCATGCCTGTAATCCTAGCACTATGGGAGGCCAAGCTGAGTGGATTGTTTGAGCTCAGGAATTGGAGACTATTCTGAGCAACATAGTGAGAGTCTGCCTCTATTAAAATTAGAAAAAATTACCTGGGTATTGTGGCAGGCGCCCTGTAGTCCCAGCTACTCAGGAAGCTGAGGCAAGAGGATTGCTTAAACCCAGTAGTATGAGAGTGAGGTGACTAGAGTCTGCCTAAAATAAATAAAGAAATAAATAAAATAGAATGTTTAAAGATGTACTGAATAGGTAGCAGCATTCTTAGAATGGCTGTAGAACCATGCCAAAAGATACTTCTAGGTTCAACCAGAACTTAACTGACCTAAAATTCATGGATTCTAAAAAATTGTTCCATCTGACATCTCCTATCCCAGCAGAAGTACAAGTTCTAAGCAGAGTCTGTTTTGTCTTCCAGTTCTGAAGAGAAGTCTTTTAAATGTGTGTCTGACTGATGAAATCTATGCCACATACCTGCATTCTACCTGCAAAGGAGGGTAAATCTTAAAGTTCTGAAATTCAAGTAAGTGAGGCAATGCTCTAACTTGAAACTTTGACAACTTTATTAAGGAAATAAATGAAGTGGAATTTTTCAAACTTTTTGTCCTTCAAGTTCCATAGTAAAAATAAAACAAAATGACATATACTTGAAAGAAAAATTTTTTTTTACTCAGTTATTTTTACTTATTACACAATATAGTACATATTCCAAGGACAAGTTGTTTACTATGTTCAGTTGTAGAAGTCTATAGTTGAGCAGAGAGGCTTGAAGGTGAAGCAGGAGGTGAGCAGGTATCAGACAAAGTTCAGAAACTGACAGAAACTGAGTATTATACTGAAAATATTAGAATGAGAAGGCTTTTTATTTTTGCAAAGATGGGATAAGAAAAATTTCAAGTTACTCAAATTTCTCTTTGCAGTGGTATTAACTAATTGTAAGGTGGGAAGGATGCAGGTGGCCTGTAAGGAATCTGTAAGGTCATTGTAGGGCACTGATAAAAGGGTTGGAATGCTTGAGTGCCTGGAAATGTCTCTGTATGGCGGCACGCTCAGGAAGAGATGACCACCTATGAAGTGATGAGTACAAAAAAAGAATCCATTGGGGTCGTCGCCTATGGCTCAGTGAATACGGTGCCGGCCCCACATACAGAGGGTGGCGGGTTCAAACCAAGCCCGGCTAAACCGCAAAAAAAAAAAAAAAAAAAAAGCCAGGCATTGTGGCGGGTGCCTGTACTCCCAGCTACTCGGGAGGCTGTGGCGAATCGCCTAAGCCCAGGAGCTGGAGGTTGCTGTGAGCTGTGATGTCACCGCACCCTACCGAGGGAGACAGTAGTAAGGCTCTGTCTCTAAAAAAAAAGAATTCATTGGGAAGAATCAAAACCAAGAATAGAATCCAGAAAAGTAAACTAAGAATCAGGAGCATAGGATCTGAGCCAGGAAAAAGGCATTACAAAACCTCATGAGATTAAGTCAGAAATAATAAACAGACTCAGATACACCAAGTTTTTCACATGTATTCTTGTATTTGTTCACTGGTAATCATGGTAGACATTTTTAGTTGAGTATTTGGTGTAAAAGTCATGTAGTTATGGAAACGGTGAGACATAGGTACAGTGACTTCAGATTACCTAAGTCAGAGATTTGATAAACTATTAAGGATCTAGTAATTGATGTAAATCTATTGACACACTAAATTCATTTACACTGTAAGAGAAAGGAACCAGACAGGAACATCAAAACTTAAAAACTGTAGCAAAAGGTTATGATGCAGCAAGACCAGTGATGGGAAGGTCACATATAAACCAAACGTGTTTTTCGATCAAACTATCTGGGATATCTGGGGACTAATAAAGTAAAACTTTTAAGTTAGTTACTGCAAAGCAGATAGCGTATTGCTACTACTAAAGTGTTCCCAAACGCTAAACATTTCTTCACAGCATTCAATTTGCCTGGAGTACACAATATTAACCGAAAAACCACTTAATAGGTGTTAAATCAATCTGAACTGGTCTGCATCCGTTTAGTACTAACTAAAACAAGCATAAAGTATTACCTCAGAAATTTTCAGCGACAGCCTTTTGTATGATAAAGTAGGTGGCCCTGAAAAGGACCTTTTGTGAATTCTTTATTTAAAAAAGCAGGAAGCTGAAAGAGGCTAACTTAGCCGCCGAAGCCGTAGAGGGTGCGACCTTGACGCTTGAGCGCGTAGACAACATCCATGGCTGTGACTGTCTTGCGCTTGGCGTGCTCCGTGTAGGTGACAGCATCCCGAATCACGTTTTCTAGAAACACCTTCAACACGCCCCGAGTCTCCTCGTAGATAAGGCCCGAAATGCGCTTAACACCCCCACGACGAGCAAGGCGACGAATGGCAGGCTTGGTAATACCCTGAATGTTGTCCCGCAAGACCTTCCGGTGGCGTTTGGCGCCCCCCTTACCCAGGCCCTTCCCTCCTTTCCCTCGGCCAGACATTCCGAGAGCAAAGCGAAAGTCGCACCGTTAGAGCTAAGCAGCGCCCTGAAGCGTCTTATATGGTGATTCAGCGGACCTTTTTGAAAACTGAAACGGTGGTGCGGGACCGCCTCCGTCCCCGCCTCTCCTCTATCTCATTGGACACCTCTACACTTACGGAAAGAAAGCGGATGTTGAGGGGGAGAGGAAATACAGCTTTCTGTACGTCGCATTTTTGTTTGCTGTTTTGGGTTCTAGACTCTCTGGTTTCTTGTTCTCTAGTCCAGCGTCTGTGAGTTGTCTCAGAGAACATTGTACAAGTCTAACTAGTTTTATTTGTGAAATTGAGGCATTAAAGTTACACTTGTCTACAAAATGGCGATATACCTGAATAAAAGTAATTGTTATCTTTAAAAATATGGCTCAGCGAGTAGGGCGCCGGCTCCATATACCGAAGGTGGTGGGTTCAAACCCGGCCTCGGCTGAACTGCAAAACAAAAAAATAGCCGGGCATTGTGGCGGGTGCCAGTAGTCGTAGCTACTGGGGAGGCTGAGGCAAGAGAATCGCGTAAGCCCAGGAGTTGGAGGTTGCTGTGAGCTGTGTGACGCCAGAGGGTGATAAAAGTGAGACTCTGTTTCTACCAAAAAAAAAAAAAAATTACTTATTTTACCTATTTGTTTATATTCAGTCCCCAACAGACTGTCAAAAATTGTCAATGCTAACTTCTATTTCAAGTGGTTGGGGCAAGGTTACAATTAGCAATAATCAAGCCTTAAATAAACCTCACTGGCTATGATACTGCCATTACACACAGCTAAAATTAATTATTTTTTCTTATTTTTTTATTTTTTGAGACAGAGTCTCAAGCTGTTGCCCTGAGTACAGTGCTGTGGCGTTATAGCTCACAGCAACCTCCAACTCTTAGGCTCAAGCGATCTTCTTGCCTCAATTTTTCTATTTTAGTAGACATGGGGGTGTCACTTCTTAGGCTAGTCTTGAAACCATGACCACAAGGTACCCACGCTTTTGGGCCTCCCAGAGGGCTAGGATTATAGGCATGAGCCACCGAGCCCGGCCTAAAATTAATTTTTAAATGTGGAGATATTTAGAAGGATATATTATTAATTCTTACAATCTCCCATTTTTCATTTGTTAAATTTGGCTAATCATGAAGTGTGTTTGATACAAGTGTGAGTTTCCTCATTCCTGATAATCAGGGAACTCTAGAAAGGGGCCCCGATACTAATTGATTTATTACATTCTTTGTGTTCCAGTTTATAAAGCACTATGTGCAGTGTTAATATAAGGAATTCCAAGTTTGAAGACCTAATCATCTTCTAAAAATGTTCTTGCAGGGCTTGACTGGGGAGTCTTAAGACTTCGCTGTCTTCCGCTGCTTCCATGCCAGTTAAGAATCAGCAGTCCATTATAGGTACTAAATCTTTGTAAATTAACAAAAGTAACACTAGGAAATTGTGTAAAATAGTGTTCTAATTAAAAGAGTTTCTGAATTAAGGTTCTACACAGAGACCTTAGGTTGATATATTTAGAATACAAATTTTAGAATACACACATGTTTGTGACCGAACAGCCACATTTGGTGCCTTTTATGTATTACACTGATAATTTTTAAAAATCTCTTCTCTATAGGTGCTAACCTTATAGGTAGCAAGATTATTCATTTCTTGGAGTCATAATCTACTTCAAATTTAGTTTAGGTCCAGTTACCTGCAGGTTTAGAGACATGGGTTTCCCATTTGCTCCTTTTTGATAAAGGCACCAAACAAGCATCATTCAACAAGTTAGGGTCTTCTACAAGCCAAGATTGGTATACAAATACCAGGTTTACTTGGTATTATGTTAAAGATAATCACATTTGTTCTTTTAAAGAGGTCAAAATCTGGTTAAAGGAAAAGTAAACTCAGGTTGAAGGGTCAGACATCAGCCTAGCTGCTGCCTAGGGTCTATGGGTGGAGCATCACCCAGAAGTTTGTTAGGCATCAAATCTGGTGAATTGATATTGCATTTTTAATGGTATCTTCAAGTGGGTGGGAATAATCATTCAAATATGAAAAAACTAGTTTTAAAGCTACGTTGTCCTATATTAGCCACTAGCAACATGCACTCATCTAATTTTAAGTTAATTAAAATTAAAAATTAAGTTCTCCAGTCACTCTAGTCACATTTAAATGCGTAATAGTCACATGTGGGTAGTGGCTAGTTATTGCATGGTATAGATTTATTTTCATCACTGCAGAAAGTTCTACTGGGCTGTGTTATGATACGACGGAGGAGTTTGTAATTCAGATTAGAAGGGAAGGGAAAAGAAGTGTGGATGCCTGAGAATGCAGGAAGTGAGGATTTATTTTTATTTGTTTTTGAAGTATAATAGAAGTAGCTTACTTCTGGGTGTGCCAGATATTATAGAGAAAAAGACATATAAAAAAGAAATAGGACATTTTTAGGAAATAAAATTAATTCGCCATAGTTGTGGTTGGATAGGAGTTTCTAGGGGCCCATGTGATAGAAAGTTAAAATAATTATGATTTCTCATGTTCCTTCTGAACACAACACAAAGATTTATTTTACGTATAGTCCATATTTCCCTTACCTTTTTGTTATTTATTCTACATAGTTACTTTTCTTTTGAAAACTTGGAAATTCACTGGATTATGGAATGCTTAAGCATAGTCCCTGTGGATTGACCTAGTGAGCACATTAGGATGCCACCCAGTGTCACATTCATTTACTGTGGTGGTGGTAGTTGTGAATTGAAAGAACACAAAGCCACAAATTAGCTGTCACTTAATCTAGTTTTTCTTTGCTATTTTTTACATCCATAAAATAAATGCTTCAGGTTACATAGCCAGTGAGGATTCAAAAGCAATTAAACTTTTCTCGAGGGCTACCTTAAAATAAGTGAAACTTTTCATGATTTTGTTTGCTGTCCCATGGAGAGATCTAACTTTCAGGAACCTTGTCCCTGCTACAATTTTGAAGAAAATAAGCACCTGGGTTCTGAGCTATAATACAGTAGATGCAGCAAGGCCTCTTCCTTCTATAAACATCTGAAGAAGTTTGTTGGTGAAACTGAATCTCATTTTTTGTCCTCCAGTAAGGGTACAGATTTAGTTCCAAATAAGGAAAGTGTCCATAGGAATTAGTAATTGTTACAGAGACTGAAATGATGAAATCTAATTGAATCTAACTTGGTGAGCAAGTATAAGTTATTCAACAACTGGGATGTTATAATTACCATTATAGGGGTCAGGGGAAACTTGCCCGCCCAATGTTAAGTTCACTGAAAGATTAATTTGCAATTAAGGTAGATTAACAAGAAATGTTTATTTCCAAATACCACCTGCATAGAGAGACCCACACAAGAGTGATTACCCAGTGTCTCACTTGATGGTCGGATACCTTTATAGTTGCCTTTTAGAAGGGAGGGGGGAAATGTGGAGAATTAGCGCAGCAAGTGGTTGCTGGAGGAGAAACAGATTGACTTGTAAATTAACCTGAGAGGTAGGTATTGTTAAATGCTCTGGGCCAAGTAGGCTAGCATTCAGGAGAAAAGGAAGTCAGTGGTCCCGCTTTGGCCTTTTGATCAAGGAAATACAGTTTTATGTAGATAGAGGGAAAACCCCCTCCCAAAAGCTTTTGGATCTCCAATGGTCTTCAAAGTATTCTTTATAACAAGTAGTCGTATTTTGGATTAAAATTTCCTTAGCTCCTTTACAATAATGACCAAAATAGTAAACATTTAAAAATCTGAATTTTAATTGTATTTTTATATCTATGTAATATAAAGCTATGGACCCCCCCCCCAAAAGGGCTTATATTATTCATCTGACTATAGCTATTGACAATGATGGTATCAAACATGACATGCAGGCTCTTCTTAAAAGACACCAATAAAAAGCTTCTCCACATAAATAATTGAATCCTGCTAATGCAATTCTATGTGTTTGCCTCCTTTACACGCATTTTTTTTTGTGTGTGTGCATATAGCATATCCTTTAAATCCTAGAGACTTGGTTCCAGACTGTGCCCGCCAATAAATGTTAGTTTAAAACAAGCCTAGCGATTTTTTGATGGAATTTGTTGAATGAGGAGATATGACAAATTTAAATTTATCTTGTTTTGAATTTTTATGACAAAAATCCCTAAATCAACATTCAGTGCAGGCCAGAATAACCGGACATTTGGAAACGATACCAGAATTTCTTCCTCAGTAGGTTCTTGGTCTTGGGGATTTGAAGAATGAACCTATAGACCACAGATCAGTGGTAAGACAGGATTTTTTTTTTTTTTAAGACAGGATTTTTATTAGAAAAGAATACAGAAGGAGTCAAAAGCACTAGAGCTTCTTGCAAAAGGGAAAACCTAAGTTGGAAATTTCTCTCTTGGGCTCTTTTTTTAGGGGTGTACATTACATTTTGGCCAGGATTTGGTAGGTGGAAAGTCATCTTCTCAAAGTTAATGAATATATTAACAAGTGAATGACTGTAGCTCCTTCTCCACTAGGGCAAGGTTATCCAGTCCTTACGGTTTTGTCTCTGAGAAGGGATTAGGGTGTGTGCTCCCAAATCATGGTGGAACTACCCCAAAATGACTCAGGCTGCTTTGTTCCTGACTTTGCTAGAGCCTAGACAGAGGATGTGGCCTGGAAGAAACAACCTGTTTACGCCTGGAGATGGGGGTCTGATTTCTGAGCTCACTTGGGCTAGAGAATGAGGGGTGTGGGGGGGGGTCCCCCTGTCCATTCCTGACTGGGGGAATCCTGTATCAGAAACATGAGTTTTTTGTTTTTTTTTTTTGCAGTTTTTGGCTGGGGCTGGGTTTGAACCTGCCACCTCCGGCGTATGGGGTCGGCGCCCTACTCCTTTGAGCCACAGGCACCACCAGAAACATGAGTATTTTTATTAGAAAAAACATAACACCAAAATACTTTTCTTATTTATTTTAACAAACATAGGGGTTAATTTCAGTATCTGATTATTTGATGGCGATTATTACATTTGTGCTTAATAATCCAATAACAAGATAGTTCTATCAAGTTCATTGTATTGTAAAATAAAAGGAATGGAATAATAAAGTTACTCATGTTTGCTATGCAATGTTTGGTTAACTCCTTAGTTGGATACATTCAGTCAATTAATTTAGGTTGTGACAGCCTAGTTCATATGTTTTGAGTAAAAAGCACAGAGAGAATTATGAAAATTCACAACATGTCTTAAATGAGAATTTTCTTTGTAATCCTTTGCATCTATTCTTGCAATGTTGTAATTTGATTTTAAATGTAATTTTCTTTTCTTTTTTTTTTAATCTTTAAAGTCCAATTTACTAGAAATTATTTCTTGACACAGTAACTAATTATTTATAGAAAAGGGATAGTGCATCTCAGTTTGCTTACAAGCTAGGACATCACTTAGAATTCTGCATTTCCTAACTGCAAAGGAATATAGCACTTGTACAGGTTATAAATAAACTGGTTTTCAAGCATAGAGCCAGCCCCAACAATAATAATAAACTATTTAAAAAGACCTAAGGCAATGAATTCCATTTCCAGTGGAAAAAAAGAACTGTGCAAACAAGCTTACAACTACTTTTTTTTGTGCCAGTGTTATTAAATGTATCTTTTAATAAAACCTTAACCCAGAACTCCAGCAACTTCAGAAAATAATTTGGGTGGGGGGAAGAAAAAAGTTATTTCATTTAGGAAATAAATGTTGTTTTCAAATATAGAGAATATGTACAAAATCCTATGCTAAATATTGAAGGAAAAATCTTATGGGCAAAAAGTCTTTCATCAAATTATTTACAATTTTAAAGAGTTGGGAATGAACATGTAATCTCTCAATGAGCAGAGCTCTTAGTTCTCACAATTAGTAAAATGATGTTGGTCCACCATTCTATAACTTTATAATTCAGGTTTTTTTTGCAGATGTGGTGGGTGACCTCTAATGACCATTCTAAATTTGCAAAATCTACCATCCTTATTTTTAAGAGAAGGTTGGTGATTGTATTTAGTGTGTTTACCTAAAAGACCAAAGGAACGGTCTCAGTCTCATCTTTCTGAAAATGTTCAAATTACTAAAGCACGGGGATCAAGTATAGCTTACATACTGGTAACTCAAATGCTTTTTTTGAAACAGAAAATTATCTTTTCTAAAATAATGATCCGTCTCCTACATAGAACTTTTCTACCCTAGTGCCAATTCCTAAGAACTTGATGCAAACAGCTAGCAGGAGAGCCTGTGCTATTGCTCCTGTGAAAAAAACCAATTTCCCTATTTATTTCATTAAATATGAGTTTCTTTGTATACATTTGAGAAGATAAGAATGCGCAGAACAATGCTCTGGAAGAGAAATTTGCAAACGAAACAGGGGGAAATAGTATTTTTAAGGAAAACCTGAAAGTTGTCTCGATTTGACCAAAGTTTGAAAGAGAGTTGGGGGAATCAGGAAAGTTTCAGGGTGCCGTTTTTGAAACTAGGTAAAGTAAATGAGGTAGGAATGAAGCCCAAAGTCTCTCGGATCAGTTTTCCCCAAATACCGAATTATTTCAAGTACGGGTTTCTTATATTTTTATCCTTTTTTAAGGGGCAACAAACACAGCCACGCTGCAGAGCCGAGAAACCCTTCCACAGCAGCGTGGCGCATGGAACAGGCAACCAATCATCACTCAGCGTCTCTCTATATAAACCCTCAGTCGCCGGCGTAGAGGACACGCTGTTCTGACAGTTCGAGGTTACTTTTGGATTTTTCTGGTGAAGGAGAACTATGTCGGAAACTGCTCCAGTTGCTCCTGCAGCCCCCGCACCTGCGGAGAAGACACCTGTGAAGAAGAAGGTGAAAAAAGCAGGTACAAGTGGCACGAGGCGCAAGGCGGCTGGGCCTCCGGTGTCTGAGCTTATCACTAAGGCTGTGGCCGCTTCCAAGGAGCGCAGCGGTGTTTCTCTAGTCGCTCTCAAGAAGGCCCTTGCAGTTGCGGGTTACGACGTGGAGAAAAACAATAGCCGCATCAAGTTGGGTCTCAAGAGCCTGGTGAGCAAGGGTACCCTGGTGCAGACCAAGGGCACTGGCGCTTCAGGGTCTTTCAAGCTAAATAAGGCGGTTTCTGGGGAAGCCAAACCTAAGGCTAAGAAGGTAGGCGCGGCCAAGCCCAAGAAGCCTGCCGGGGCAGCTAAGAAGCCTAAAAAGGCGGCTGGCTCCGCCGCCCCAAAAAAGAGCGCCAAGAAGACCCCGAAGAAAGCTAAGAAACCGGCAGCAGCTGCTGGGGCCAAGAAAGTGGCTAAGAGTACGAAAAAAGTTAAAGCAGCCAAACCGAAGAAGGCTGCTAAGAGTCCAGCTAAGGCCAAGGCTCCTAAACCTAAGGCAGCCAAGCCTAAATCTGCTAAGCCTAAAGTTACCAAGGCTAAGAAGACAGCCACTAAGAAGAAGTAAACCAGTGGTGGCATGTTCCACTTTTAAAATTTCAAAGGCTCTTTTCAGAGCCACCCACCGATCTCAGACAAAAGAGCTAAACAGATGCTTTCATTTTAAATTCCCGCATAGACGTGATTGGCTACCTGATTTGAACTACGCTGGGCGCGTGCACACACACCAGGCTTTTAGGTACAACAGGCTACAATCCACAAGGGTTTGGCTTTGAGAAATGTTGGTATTGTACAGAGGTGGTGGTGTAAAAAATGTTAATAGTGGGAGGCTTGGCCCTGGCATTGAATAGCTGTGGGCTCAGTGGGAAGCGGCTCAGCTTGTCGAGCTGGTTACCGGAGACCAGCTGCAAGTGGCGCCGAATGCGCCTGTGGTCGCGGTCTGCGTTATCCGCCAACTCCGCGCCACCTCCCAGGGATTCTGGTCTGGTACTCCAGCGCCGCCGCCGGGTACACTGACGCGCGAGTCTGCGCACTCCGAATAGGTGCGTGTGCGGAGAGGGAGGTGGTTTGGGCCTTTTGGGTATGGGCAGGCCTTGTAGGTCTTGTCCTTACCGCGAGTTTGTCCTCGCTTCCCGCGCCCAGACATGTTAGAAAACAGGCAATTGTATGAATTGACCAATAGGAGGAAGGGGTCACTATGTTCTGTGAGAGAAAATACTGCACCAATCAGAGGTTTGGACATTAGAATTTGTAAGTACTGGGAACAGTGGAAAGGCCTGCACCCTCCCATCAATGAAATCTTTTTGGAGAACAGATTGTTGTCATTATGCTTAAATGTGAGTAATTATTGCTATATAAAACCTCTGATCCCAAGGGCCATTATAAAATGTCAAAGGCCCTTTTGGCAGTTTATCTACCCTCTTTCCGAGCTTCCTTCGTCACGAGAGGATCCAGGGAGCCATGATTAGATGTTCAGTGTATGTTCTGTGAGTAGATAAGGGACAGGGAAAGGAAAAACAAAATCTTTGAGAATGCTGAATGGAGCCAGAAATTGGGGTTGCTTGCGAAAGAAAACATACAAGAAGGTGGGTTCACCTGGACGCCTAGTCATTTTCATTTCATCCTGGAGGCTGAGGTTTTGTCTTTTTATTTGGGTGAAAACACACGTTTACTGACACATCTTAGCAGTATCTGAGTTCTACAGAAGTTTATGGGGCTCTGGATAGGGAAAGAATTACATCTGTATTCTCAAAAACCCTAAATGCAATTTTAATATTTCTTGTAATTGTGAGTATAGGCCATTAATCACTGGATTTCACAATACTTGTGACTTTTTCATCAATGGAAATCACATTTTCGTATCATATTGCAGTTACTGCAGGTATGTTATGTTGAAATAAAGTTTACACTCTGTGAATATTTCAAACTGAGATAATTACACCTGCTGCTGGACCTTATTTGATGTGTTCATAAAAAGTACACATATTACATATATAACACAATTGATAACTAATGTCACTACTTTTCTTATTCTGTATACTTGATGTACTTTTTTAAAGCATCCTTTTAAGAAGGTACCTATAGATTTCCATAGACTCCAGAGTGCATGGCACAAGTCATGAACTCTCCTGAGCAGGTCTGCAGGAGGACCAAGTATCATTAAGTCCCTTATGATTAAAATTTCTTTTCATCTTATTTCTTCTTCATTCACTTTATTGTGTAACACTATTTTAAATTTGACATTCTATTTAAAATTCTGGGAAAAAAAGTTGTAGCCTGTGAGTCTCTAGGAACCACACCTACATCCCACAATTTCTTCTTTCTGGGGAAAACAATAAAACCATTTGTCTTCATGGGAGTGGCTTGGTTGAGAAGATGTGAATTCATAAAAATGTGAAATGCCCACTCATTAAAATCTTTTTGACAATAACAAATTTGAGTCATTGAGTGTGTAGGGATCATGGTGAAATTGGCCCTTTTCCCTTGAAAGTTTGCTAAAAGCTAGACTCACAGTTAAGGTAGGTAAATAAGAGAAAGATTTATTTCCAAATACCACGCACTTGGAGGGAACCACAAGAATGATTACCCAATATCTTAAAGATGGTAATGATTACCCAATGTCTTAAAGATGGTCAGTTACTTTTATAGATGCCTTCTTGAAGGAAGAGAAGGGGGAGTATGGGTGAGGCGGTTGCTGGAGATGATGAATAGACCGGGAAACACTGACTTGTAAATCAATCTGAGAGACAGGTATTGTGTTTTAAAAGATTTGGGACAGCTCTGCTAGTATTCAGGAAGGAGAAAGGAAGTCGGTTGTCCCCTTCAATCTCCTGATCAGGTCAGTCGTGTTTTATGCAGACAGAGGGAAAGCCCTTTCCAATGCTTTGATTGTGAATAGCCTTTAATTACAAATATTCTTTATGTTAAGTAATCACCTTTTGGGGTAAAATTTCCTTAGCTCCTTCAAGCAGGAAAGGTAAGGTACGTAGGTGAGAGCAAAAACTTTGCCTTTGCCCTCTGAAGATTTGTTTAAAATCAACTGACAGAGGCCTCTCTGTCTAAATTCTTCTTTGCCTCTCTGTGCATACATTCCTTCCTTCTGGTTTGGGGGCAGGACGGTCTCTGGAATGGGGGTCTTACGACAGTCGAATAAAGTAAGTCTGATAATTTTATGTCTAGCTTTTACACAGAAAGGCAGGGGGAGAGAAAGTAATATTTTTAGGTTTTATGGTTGGCTTTGATGAAATGGGGTTCTGGTTTCTATGACCTGCTTTGTGGAAGAGGGATTCTAGTTTCTACAACCAAGCTCAAGGGAGAATGTGGGGCCACAGACAGGAGAGCAGGAGGTCAGAGAGAAACTTTTGCTTCTGAAGGTCTTCTCTGAGCTTCAACTATGGGAGGAGATATACTAAGTTGTTAGCACTCAGAATGAGAGGCTTTTGATGAAAAGTGATGAAGAATAAGAAATTTATGTGGGAATATAGTATTTAACAAGATCTTTCCACATAACTATAACATTTCTCCACTTCCTAAAAGTTTACAAAGCACTTGTGTAACTGCCAAATGGGCCTCACTACAGCGCTTTTCCATTTTGTATAATCAAAATGTTTGCTTTAAGGTTAAGAGAAGTGTGGATTAGAAAAGAGAAATGATCAGAAATGACCACTCTTTGTCAGGAAATGGTGGGCCTGGTCTCAATTAGTTTTCTTAAATCCTAGTATCATTTTTTACCCTGCTTGCTGTCAACTACAACAATAGAAAAAGGGGTAGAGTTCTCCAGTTCCTTTTTTTTTTTCTTTGTAGAGACAGAGTCTCACTTTATCACCCTCGATAGAGAGCCGTGGCGTCACACAGCTCACACAGCAACCTCCAACTCCTGGGCTTAGATGATTCTCTTGCCTCAGCCTCCGGAGTAGCTGGGTCTACAGGCACCAGCCACAATGCCAGGCTATTTTTTTCTTTTGCAGTTCGGCCAGGGCCGGGTTTGAACCTGCTACCATCGGTATATGGGGCGAGTGCCCCAATTGCTAAGCCACCTTTTTAAGCTCCTTGAGAAAGAAGCAGAGTTCATATATTTTAATTTTAGGCCCATTGTAAGCTATTCATTTCACAAGCCTTTTGGACAACTGAAGCAATTAAATATGATGATTCAATTAATGTCCTTCTAGAGTTTTATTCATAAATTCATATTCATATTTCTTTGCTTTTGGACAGGCCTTCATTTTCAAGAAAAGTCAAACATGTTTAAATCTTTGTTTTCCAAAATTTTTGTACCAGTTACATTATGGGTACTATGAATGTTTTAGGATGAGTAAAGAAAATTAATGATATCTTACCCTGGAAGTTGTGAAAGGCATTTTCATACTGTCTTAGCTGTTAGAGAGTACTTATGCAGATGGCATAGATTTGAAACAAAATAGATGTTTAGGACCAGCCTGAAGTCACTACTTTCCTCCTTAGTTATTTATTGCCTGGCTAACTAGAGGAAGTTAATTTTCATGATACTTTGTGGAGTCCTCTGCTAACCCGATGTTGAATTTTAAAGAATTCTCAGTAAATCTGACATTTTTCCCTTTTTACATTCTCTCTTCAACTGTTCACATTTGCAGTGATTCCAAATTTAGGAATTTAGGAATTTAGTCTTCAATTCCTAAATTCTGGTCATTCTGTAAAAACAAAAAATAATGCCTTCTGGGTTACTGATTTCCCATTGCCTTAAGTTCAAGTAAAAATTCTGTAGTTTTTTTTCATAATAATACCTTCTGGTCAGAAACAGGCAGTAACAACTACTTAAAGTCACCTTTCTATTCCTTTCTTTCTGATTTTTCTTTTCCTTTTTACAAATTTGTTCTCCTGCAAATCCCTTTACCTATGAGATTATTTCCAATGTTTCTAATTTGATCTTATATATATATATATTTTTTTTTGGTAAGAAAGGTCTTTATTAGCAGGGAAGCTGCAGAGCAGCATTAAGGGGAAGAGAGAGAGAGAGAGAGAGAGAGAAATGGGGGAAGAGAGGAGAAAGAGAGAAGGGAGAGAAGGGAGGGAGAGAGAGAGAGACAGGAGACACGTGGGGGAAGGAAGAGAAAAGAGACACACAGGGAAGGAAAAGAGCTTGATCTTATATTTTTAAGAATAAATTTCTCCATTTTTGTTATTATTTTTAAAAATAACTGACAAAATCTGACAGACTAATTTAAATTTAAAAATTATCTTTGGTAATATGCTTTCATCCCACTTAACAGTTTGTTAGCATTGTTATTAATAGAAAGATTTCAATGCATCTATTCTTTTCTCATTAACTAACCTGTTCTTTGTCTTGTTCCCTAGTACTCTAGGGGTGTAGTTTTTTTTATTTTATCAAATGAATTACATTATTGCTAGATATTAAATTCAGTGATTTTGTTTTCTGCGTAGGAAACCAAGGATACTAAGTTTCTCTGTCCCTTGTATGACCCTTCTCTCCATTGCCTTATTTACAGGCTGTCTTCCTTACCTTCTGAATTACACTATTCGAAGGTATTGGGGGAACTACAAAACAAACATTTAAAAAAAAATACACACACACTTACACCTTTTCAGTAAAAAATTTATACCTTTGCAGTAAAAATTTTCAGATGTAAAATATCAATATGTGCTGTTGGGAGATGGGGCAGAAAAGGAGAAATAAGATTTCTGAATTGTCTTGATTTTAGCTGTTATTTCTGTAAAATAAAGCTTACTGGTCATTCAGAGATTATATACTGCTATTAAAATTATATGTACTCGCAGGCAACCAGATAAATCTGAAATGGATATACAACATTGTATACCAACAGGTATACATAAAATGTGATCTGGCAAATGTGTCCGATTTGTGATCTTCCCTGAATAAAATCACAATTTAATGTAACACCTAATAGTAAGCATTACTGTTTCAGGGTATGCCTTTTAAAATTGAAAAAAAAAAAATTCCATGTTTGTGTCTAATTCTTCAAGACTATTACTTGAATGGTAAGCTGAAAGGGTAATAACTATTAATATTGAGTTTATATATTTATATTCTGTGCAATTTGCTGTAATAATTGATGCACATGTAGACCTTCATGAAGGTTATGAAATGAATTTTTAAACCCACTCATTTATCATTACAAAAAAAAAATTAAGATTGTGCCAGTAGAAACATCTCAGTCTTTTTTTTGACATCTTTTCTGGGTAGTAAAGCCTTCAGGAGTAAGTGATGAGAATTATGCGATTCCATCCCTAATGCCTTCTAGGGACAGGTTTGGCTCTGACACTTATATCTGAAATTTTCTTAGTTTTATTTTCCTTATCTGTTAAGTATTAATATAATAATAAGTATAAATTAGATAGTAGGTAACTATTGAATTTGAAATTCTGGAGGCTTCATAAAACAATACATGACTTCTGGCCAATTGCAACCACTCACTAAGTGTTCATTTTTTTTTCCCATTTGGGAAAAACTACATATTAAAATTACATACACTCTAATCTTTTATTTTGTAACTAGAAATGCAATAAATGCTAACTCCTATTTGTTCAATAATCTTTTATTTTAAATGTCAATTTGACTTGGTAATTGCTTGAGGGTTTGTTTTAGACAAAGGACCATGCTGGATGTTGGATTTAATAATGTAACAAGATGCCAAGTCCTTATGTCTTGAAGTCCAACAGCTGTGAGACAGAAACACAGGTTAAAAACTTAACTGTGCTAGAATCTCAAAGAAAGTACAAGTAGGGTAAACCATATATGTCTCTATCTCACATAATAGGGGATCATTATATACAATACAAATATCTAAGTCTCCATTTATTTTCATTATGAAGAATTAACCATTGTTTTCCTGATGTACTCACATTCCCCAGTTCACAGCATCTAGTCTTTATGTCTGACAGATTTCCAATAACAATTTCTTCTATAAAATCTCCAAGACTTCTTACTATGGCTACTTTGGACTTCCTACTTACAGCTTTGTCACTATTGTCAAGTGACGGGGGAAATGGCACATTTTAAGTAAAATTGATAGAAACGTCTCAATTACAACTGGAGATGCTACACCTCTTTTGAAAACTGAGAAAGTAGCCGAAATATTTACACATAAAATCCTTTTAAAGCACCATATAGTAACCCAACCAGTAAATACTATTCTACATTTCCAAATAACAGTCTACATAATTTCAGAACAGAATTCATTCATTCCCTTTCATCAGTTTAGGAATCAAAAGGGAACTTTTAATTCATGGGAAGTGAATTATCTATTTAATATGGTACAATATGGTTCTTTCTATGCATAAGAACTTTCAAGCTGCCAAAGCTTTTTCATGTTTTAATGACAAATGTCAGGTACTTTCATGAGACTTTCGACATTAGGATAGGAAACTTAAGAAAACTGAAAAGTTTCGGTGGCGGATGTTACCGCAGTTTAAAAAAGCTCATGATTTCTGCGTTTTATTCACACCAAGAGTTTGTGATGGATCCCATCTGCGGTTTGTTGGTTTGGCTCTTGCAGTTTAGACCTGGGTAAGGCTGCGAAAGCTATCAACTCCAAGGGTCCTTAGGTCTTGTAGCAGATCACTAATACCTGACAACGTCCAGCCAATATGTAGAGGGCTCCTTGGATTAGTTGGTAGTTCAAAAAGAACGCTTGTCAAAACCTAGGGCTTTGAAGGCGTGTTTATATATAGTCGAAACTCCCCCCTAAAATGCAGGCCGCCACCGAGCCATTACAGGGGATAGTGGGCAAAGGTCAAAAATTATGCTCGAGCACCTAATACTACGGGCCATAAACTTTAGCCAAGTGCTATTGTCAAAAACCTATGGAAATTAAGATGGGAATGCCCTGCGGAAACGTGGATAAGACACTTGCTTTTATTATTTCGAAAAATGTCTATGGATTTCTTTGCCTAAGACAGGAGCCTACCATAAAAGTATTACGGCCTTTTTTCAGAAAAACTGGTTGGCTCTGAAAAGAGCCTTTGGATTTGAGGGTGGCACTCGGCGGGGGGGGAGGGGGGAGGGAAATTACGCCCTCTCCCCACGAATTCGGCGTGCGAGCTGGATATCCTTGGGCATGATAGTGACACGCTTAGCATGGATAGCACACAAGTTTGTGTCCTCAAAAAGCCCCACCAGGTAGGCCTCGCACGCTTCCTGCAGCGCCATCACAGCAGAGCTCTGGAAACGGAGATCGGTTTTGAAATCCTGTGCGATTTCCCGCACCAGGCGCTGGAAAGGTAGTTTACGAATAAGCAGCTCAGTTGATTTCTGGTAGCGGCGGATCTCACGCAGCGCCACAGTGCCTGGCCGATAGCGGTGAGGCTTCTTCACGCCCCCAGTGGCCGGCGCGCTCTTGCGGGCAGCCTTGGTTGCAAGCTGCTTGCGCGGCGCTTTTCCGCCTGTAGATTTGCGAGCAGTTTGCTTAGTACGCGCCATCACTCACCAGCTTAACAAGCGAACTAAGAAATGTGTGGCGTGCTCCTCCATTTATATAGGCACAGCATCAATCTGATTGGATTGTGAACAATTCCCGCTAGTCACGGTTCAACCGGTTCAGTAAGTGCTTGGAGCGATTTACGATTGGTTTCCTTTTTTAGGTGCAAATTTTTGATTGGTAAATTTCAATTAGTAGACAAACCCCTCTTTTTAAGCAATCATTTTCCGAATTATTAGTTTCTTTGATAATCCATCAGACTTTGGAGCATGATCCATAAACATTTTAACCGTTTAAGTTCGTATTTTTGAACATGTATCCTGTTTGGCTATACAAAAGAGTGTTTGAATCAGAAAGAGGCTAAGACTCCTTTTGGAAACATCCGCCATTTTTTTCTTCTTAACCGGTTTCGATCCGACTATATTCCCCTCTTTATCCAGTTATTCAAAAATCCATTGTGTAAACATTTCCTCACGAATCCTAGCTTTATTTACATATCGGATTCACCAAAACATGGTATTCTACATTACACTGTTTAAACATAAAGAATTTTACTTTTCTTTTGGGTACGAACAGCAAAATCCCTGGCCCTTCAATATCGGGCTTCACGTAAACGGAGAATTTAATACTATTATTGTTATTATAATTATTATTTTGAAGTCAAAATGCCTGCCCGGTATACTAGCAAAAGCCATCCAAAACAAAACAAGCAAACAAAAAATTGCAATGTAAAACCTTGAATAAGATGGCGACAAAGAGTCTTACTTAACAGGCAATTTCTCTATACTACTTCGCGTCTCGGGATTCTTGAAATTATACCTGAAAATTTCCGACAATTTATCAGACATCCAACACAACTGCTGTTCGAATTAGACTCACCGAAATAACAGGACTTCTTTGATTTTCGGGTCCACACGCAACAATTCCCAATTATTTTGGAAATTAAAAAAGGACGCTTACTGGTAAGTTCTAGTGAATGCAGTTTTAACACATTATTGTAAATCAACCTATTGGATTCCCTAAAAAGCGTTTGTTTTTTTCAACCAATTAAAAAAAAGCAGGTTTGGTCCCTCCTAATTTACATACCCTTAATCCATAGCCTTCTTGGGTCCAATCAGAGGTTAGATTTGTAAATTCTTAGAGCGTCTATATGTGTGTGTGTCATGCAGTCTGGATTTTCTATCTTATTGGTAAGCAATTCTTTAGGAGACTGAAACAGATTCACAGTGACACTGGTACGTGATCAAAGGCTGTGGTTATAAATTTGTTTCAGTGCTCGACCATGACCTCCAGAGAGTCTCAGGGGCCTGTGTGTCTGCTGGTGCCCAGGCTGCAGGCCATGCAACTGTCCAAGTACACCAGCTATAACTAAGGTACAGTACACCAAGTTCACCAGCTCCGACTAAACATTTTCTGGGTCTTAAGTCTCTGGATGTTCTTTTCACAGCCCTTACTTTTGAATGTTGAATATTTTAATAGGAAGATATTTCAAGTACATTTTCTAAACATGTTTTCTCTTTTTACAATTTAACCTGTTATGGCAGTGAATCATTTATTTGAATTTTAGAGGGCAACAAAGAATATATGAAACAGTTTGTGTATGGTAGGCAATGTTTTAAAGCTCTAAAGGTTTCTAGTATTGCCGAATTCTAGATTTTTGTTGGTTTAGCCCGTAAAACCTTTGAATAGTGATATTTCAAATGCAACAATGATTGTAAACTTATGTAATAACTGTTTAGGTGTGAAATGGACTGTATATTTGATACTTGTGGAATTTTGTTGAGCATTGCTTAAATTACTTATACCTTGGTTTGTTTCAAACATGGTATCTATACTAAAATACAATACGAATGATTATATGTTTTACAGATTTGAAGTTCTGTTTCATAGAGGTGATATAATGTCAAATATGTAGTACATACTGGACTTGGCCTGGTGCTATTTAACCTCCTTCCTAGTGTTACTAGTGGTTTTGACTATTTCCTATGTAATTCTCCAAATTTACTTTTCATTTTCATTATCTATTTTATCTTGTGTTTTCCTTGAGGGTATTATTTATCCAGTTTTACCTATATAGTGGTAATATGTGTTCTGAAATGTGTATGGCATGGAAAGGTGTTGAGTTCAAAACCGAGTTAATCTCTGCCCTCAAATGCCCTCAGATGTCTGTGAGCCAGGAGAGAGGAGAGAAAAGACTACTTTGTTACTTCCGGTTCATTCCCCCAATCCTCTTCAACCTGCCCTATTTTAGGACATTTAACAAAGTTCTCCTGTCAATCATGGAGCTGAAACAATTGCACATTTTAAGTTAACATCTGCTTTGCAAATTTGGATTATTTAGGATTTATGGCCTCTCTATTGAAATTATACATTGTCATGCATTTTAAACACATATCTGAAGTGCATACAAATTTCTTCTTTCTCTTTTTTCAAGGAAAAATATTTTGTACACTTTAAATCAAAGTAAATTGGTTTGAAATATTGGTAAAATGGTCTTATAGGGAACAAGGAAAGTACTGAAATCCATTGTCATTATGAACCTGAGGCTATGGGCTGCCTTGTTTGTGAGAAGTATGCCCTTATTGCTTGTCACCTCCATATTTTATACACTTTATCATAGGAGGCTGAAGACTTGTGACTTCGTGACCCTTTTTTTCCTCTCATTTTCATTTTAATTTCTTTGTCTCTAGAATGGAAATGTTAATTTCTACATCTCAAAAAATGTTTTGAGGGCCAAACTCTCTGGCTGACACCTATAATCCTAGAACTTCTGAGAACCTGAACCAGGCTCTGCAAATCAAAGAAAAATTAGCCATGTGTGGTAGCTTTGTGCCTGTAGTCCCAGCTACTTGGGAGGCTGAGGCAGGAGGATAGCTGGAGTGCAGGAGTTTGGCAGTCATCTATGATGATGTCACTGCACTCTAGCCTGCACAACAGAACAAGGCCCTGTAACAAAAAAGAGAGACAGGAAAAAAAAAGGTGTTTTGAAAATCAGAAGGTAAATTTTATGTTAAAGATTCAAAACACAGTCCATCAGTGAGACTGTTTATACTGTTTATTTCAGTAAAGTCCATCTCTATGCCCTACAGATTGACTTCCTTTGGGAAAGGAATTCTCATAACCCTGAGAGGGGTGTAGCCATCTTAGACTATCAGGTCAGAAAACAGCAATTCCCTCCTAGATTCCTGGAGTGCTTCCAGGCCACAGTTCTTGGAAACACCCTATCCATAATCCCGACCCTAAGGATATGCCCCTAATCCTGACCCACACTAAAGCAGAGCCCCAGATAGTGTGTCAGACTCACTTTCCCATTTCAGCAGTATTAACAAAGCTAATAAAAGCCTTTTGCAACTGTGTGTTAGGACAACTGACACCTGGTCAATCTCCATTCTTCTTTTCCCATTTATTAAAGTCTTTCCTAGTCCCTGAACTGGCTTTCTCTTCTTTCTTACCTACCCTTCCCCCCAAACCCCCACTTGTGTACCAGAACTGTTCATTCTCTAGTGCCATTTTGCAATGGAGAAGTAACTTGTGATACAGGACGTTTGTCGCCCCAGCCAGCTCAGCAGAGCTGAACCTCCACCTCGGCGGTATCGGTGTGGCGGCAGCCGACTGAGGAACCAGCGGGCTGGATGATAGGCAAGGAGGGAGCCTCCGATCCCCACCAGACGCTC
The DNA here is from genome assembly GCA_963573935.1 of Arctocebus calabarensis. Classification (NCBI taxonomy): domain Eukaryota; kingdom Metazoa; phylum Chordata; class Mammalia; order Primates; family Lorisidae; genus Arctocebus; species Arctocebus calabarensis. The sequence continues at coordinate 3,398 of CAUYON010106497.1, read as the reverse complement.
CAATAGCCAAACGGGCGGGACATGTCCGGGAGACACCGGAACCTTGGCGTCTCTTTCACTTTACATTTAGGACTAAATACGCAACCCCCATTTCCTATGCTTAGGTCAATTTCATGTGAATTTCCTAGGCCTCAATTCCTTGAATGGACTATGTCGATTCATTAATACATTCATTCACCTTGCCCCGGCGGAAGGGACTGTGTTTATTCATTTCCTGGCCAAGGAACCCATACAACTATATATACCCCGAGACTAAGAGCCTAAACACGGAGACCGGGAAAGACCGGGAGACAATCGGAGAGAGCTTTTCTCTCCCCACTTGAGTTCACTCTATCAGGAGCTTTAGTGTTTTTTGTATTCTTTTCTGTAAATAAATTCTGTTTTACCACTGATCTGTGGTCCGTGGATTAAATTCTTCAAATCTCCGAGACCAAGAACCTGAAATTTCGGCATCACTTATAACTTCAGTCCCTTTTGTTGGGTCTCAGAAAACAGTACACCCAAAAGGTCTCAGAAGCAAAATTCTCTGACCCTTTCCTGCTCTCCTGTCCCTCAGTCCTATTTGACCCTGCCACTAGTAATGCAAGGTAGAATACCCTTCCCTAAAAGTGGATCATAGAAACCAAAGTTTCTTTTCCCCCAAACTAGCCATAGAAGCTAAATATATCTTTGTCTTTCTGTGTAAAAAATGGCCATAAAAAATATCTGACCTACTCTGTTTCAATGTAGGTCATCCATAAGGCCTCCATTCTACAGAGGGTCTTTGTGGTACACAAAAGGAAGGAATGCATGTTTAGAGAGGCCACGAAAAATCTAGATGGGTCTTGCTGGAGTATCCTGCTCACTGTGTTAGTATTAGACCATACTCTTTCTGTCCACTCATATTTCTACAGGGCTGTCCATACATTGTTGAACCTAAGCAAAAAATGGACAATTTCTCCTTTATCTTTGGGTCTTCATTCTGAAGGTTCCAATACATACAAAGTAATTAAATTAATTTTTTTCACTCAGTAATTAATCTGCCTTTTGCAAGTTGATTTTTTACTGAACCTTCAGCAGACCAATGGAAACTTTCTCTTTGGCTCCTATGGTTTACTGATGAATTATACATAAGAAACACATTTATTATACATAATATATATTTGAGATTTTTTATTTTGAATTTACACTTTGATAACTTTCATAAAGTAATGACATGAAAGACCATTTTCTCCATGTGAAAACAAAATAGGTCTAAATATGCTTTTTAGGCCACTGAGGCCTGCAATGGGTTGCAGGCCCATTTTGAACTCATTTCATTTGGTTTCCCTAGACTTTGACCCCAGTGATTACAGGTAAATGTAAATGCAAACGCTTCCTGCCCTCTTTTTCCTTTCTGAATCAGCTTGTTAGGGAAGAAAAACTTTTGGTTCTGAAGCTGCTTTTAAGGTTTTATTTTGGCTTATTGTTTCCTGATCCCAAACACTATAAAAAATAAATAAAAATGAAGGATAAATATGTTGGGGGGCAAATCACCTTTCTTTTTAATAATTAATAAGTAGTTTCAAACAGCAAAAATACAACACCCTTAAAGAAGTGATAGAATAGGGCCAGCCCCGGTGGCTTACACCTGTAATCCTAACACTTGGGAGGTCCAGGTGTGTAGATTGCCTGAGTTCACAGGTTTGAGATTAGCTTCCGCCTGTCCCCGTCTAAAAGTAGCTGGGCATTTTGTGTGTGTGTGTGGGGGTGCCTGTAGTCCCAGGTATTGGGGAGGCTGAGGCAAGAGAATTGCTTGAGCCTAAGAGTTTGAGGTTGCTGTGAGCTATGACGCAACAGCACTCTACCACGTGTGGCAAAGTGAGACTGTTTCAAAAAGTCATACTGTGTTCCCATGAATTGACACAAAGGGTTGGCTTTAAGGATGGTGATGGGATGAAGAAAGGATAAGGAAAAAGAGTATATTAGTTCTGTCAAAGCTACTTTTCTTGTAAGGCGGAGACACAGAACAACTGAATAATAATTTAGTTAACCTCAGGTTAATTCAGTCTACTTTTGTGCAAAGATTAAAATGTAGAAAATCTTACTATCCCTTCCATTGCAAGTCTGGCCTGTTTGAGAAACTGTGACTTCTGATTTTACAGAAGTACACATAACCATCAGTTTGCATCGTAAATGTGGAACTTTACCATTTTGATTTTTAATCTGATCCAAGAGACTAGTGCTGAAACTTAGTCCACAACAATGGCCTCCTATACTTTTTTAACTCTAGAAACCATTCCGCAGATGTCCTTACCTTCTTACCAAGTGCAACTGTCTAGTTTGTAAGATAACCTGATATGCAATTTTCTAAAGTAATAGATTCCACACCTGTACATTCCCAATTAAGACTCACTTAAAACATCCTATGTTATAAAATCTGTGAATGTACTTCTCATTCCAATTTTTAAAAGTTCATTTTTGTTTGTTTTCATGAGGGGAGGTAAAATAGGTGAAGGCACTACATTTGTTTATTTATTGAGGAAATAGTTAGCTCTCAATATTGCTTTTTCTAGTTCAGAGAAAATAATAGCCTTGGGTTATGTTCTGTACCCATGGATGCCACAAAGTGATGTAGATATGTTTGGGCATGATTGTCATTTCCATGGTGTGGATGTTCCCAAGATTGTTGCCCTCAAATAGTCTCATTAGATAGGCATCATACACCTGCAGCCCCCTCACTGCTAAGCTCTGGAAGTGCAAGTATGTCCGTAAGTCCTGCGAGGTCTCACGCACCAGGTGGTTGAAAGGCAGCTTGTAGAGATCAGCAGTTCTGTAGTGGCCACAGATGTCATACAGGGCTCTTGTGCCAGGAGTTAGCGGTGGGACTTTTTCACGCAGCCAATGGCTAGCACACTCTTGTAAACCACCTTGCTGGGCTAGCTGCTTTTGCAAGTGCACTTACCAGCTGTAAGCTTGGTCCGATCTACTGTGCAGTTTCAGACAAATTTTATAGGAGTAGACCAGTTTGATTTCATTTGTCTTCAGATTGCTTTTTTGAAACATGATTGGATTTCCATTAAAGTTAAATAATTTATTTGATTGCTATTATTATTTTATTTTATTTTTGAGATAGTCTATGTCGCCTTTGGTACAGTGCAGTGACATCACAGCTCACAGTAACTCAAACTCTTGGGCTCGCCTCAGCCTCCCAAGTGGCTGGGCCTACAGGCGCCCGCCACAATGCCAGGCTATTGTTCTTGTTGTTGCCATTGTTGGTTAGCAGAATGAGGCCGGATTCGAACCCACCAGCTCCATTTCATGTGGCTGGTGCCCTAACCACTGAGCTGGGTACCAAGTCAAGATATAAACTTTTTAAAGGTTCTTTTCTTCTTCTTCTTCTTTTTTTTTTGAGACAGAGCCTCAAGCTGTCACCCTGG
>CAUYON010106494.1:0-13921 GCA_963573935.1 Arctocebus calabarensis | reverse complement strand
TAGTGGATATCTTTGCCTGGTTCCAGTTCTAAGTAGAAATTATTTCAATTTTACTCCATTCACTATGATACTGGCTGTGGGTTTGTTGTAGATGGACTCTCTCAGTTTAAGAAATGTCCCATCTATGCCTGTTTTCTCCAGAATTCTTGTCAGAAAAGGACGCTAAATTTTGGTAAATGCTTTTTCTGCATCTATTGAAAGGATTATATGATCTTTGTTTTTGCTTCTATTAATGTGGTGAATTATATTTATGGATTTATGTATATTGAACCCAGCTTACATCCCTAAAAACCCACCTGATCAGGATGTATAATTTTTTTAATGTGTAGCTGTATTTTGTTTGCTAGAATTTCAATGAATATTTTTTGTCAATATTCATTAATGATATTAATGTGTAGTTTTCCCTTTTTGCTGGGTCCTTTCCTCGTTTGGGTATCAAGGTGATGTTTGCTTTACAAAACTTGTTGGGAGGTTTCCTTCTTTTTCTATGTTTTGGAATAGGTTCTCTAATAAAGGTATGACCTCAGCTTTGAAGGTTTGGTAGAATTCTGTTGTGAAACTACCTGGTCCAAGACTTTCTTTTTTTGGAACATTTTGTGTTGTTGATGCAATTTTGGTGCTTGATATTGGTCAGTTCAAAATTGCTAATTCTTTCTGGTAGAGTTTAGGGAAGTGGTATGATTCTAGGTATTGGTCCATTTCCTCCTGATTTTCAAATTTCTGAGCATAGAGTTTTTTTGTAGTAGTTAGTGATGATCTTTTCCATTTTAGCAGTATCTGTTACTATTTCCTCATTTTCATTTCTTTTCTTTTGAGACAAAGTCTCACTTTGTGGCCCTTGGTAGAGTGGTGTTGTAGAGTGGTCTTAGCTCATAGCAACCTCAAACTCTCGGGCTCAAGCCCTCTGACCCCAAGTAGCTGGAACTACAGGTGCCTGCCACAATGCCTAGCTACTTTTAGAGACAAGGTCTTGCTCTTTCTCAGGCTGGTCTCGAATCCATGAGCTGAGGCAATCCACTTGCCTTGGCCTGCCATAATGCTAGGATTACAGGTGCAAGCCACTGCACCTGGCCCTTCCCATGTTCATTTCTGTTTGAGGTTATCAGAGATCTTACTTTTCTGTTTCTAGTTAATCTGGCCAAGGATTTATTAATTTTATGAATCTTTTCAAAGAACCAACTTTTTTTTTTTTTGCTGATCTTCTAAATGGTTCCTATGTTCTCAATTTCATTTAATTCTAATTTAATTTGGATTATTTTTCTTCCATGAGGTTTGGGATTAGATTGCTCTTCCTTTTCCAGCTTCCCAAGGTGGTTCATTAGATTGATGACGTACACTCTTTCTGTTTTCTGAATGTGGGCATTTAATGCAATGAATTTTCCTCTTAGGACTGCCTTTTCAGTATCTCACAGGTTTTGATAGCTTGTGGTTTCATTATTATTTTGTTCAAGAAATCTAATAATATACTTATCTCTTCCTTGGCCTAGCTGTCATTTGGCATAAGAACGTTTGGTATCCATGAGTTTATATGGGGAATGAAGATTTTTGCTATGCTGAGTTCTACTTTTATTCTGTGGTGGTCTGAAAGATACAAGGTATAATTTCTATTCTTTTACATTTGTTCAAATTTTATTTGTGCTTTAAGGTATGATCAATTTGGGGAGATTATTCATGGACTGACTAGTAGAATATATACTCAATTTTACTGAGATGAAACATTCTGTATATGTCTCTTAAGCTCATTTGTTCTAAAGTCAAGAAAAGAAATAGCAGAAGATGTTGATAAGTGAAAGACATATCATACTCAGGCCTGACAAGACTCAATCTTGTTAAAATGTTCATGCCACCCAAAGAAATATGTAGATTTAATGCAATCCCCATCAAAGTACCAACATTATACATTAAAGATCTTAAAAAAAATAGTTCTTCATTTCATATGGAACCAGAAAAAATCCCAAATAGCCAATGCAATTCTAAGAAAGAAAAACAAATTTGGATTCATCACATTACTATACTTCAGGGTATACTACAAGTGTACCAAATTCAACAGCACATCAAAAGACACAAATAATATAACCTAACCATTTGTACCCTAATGTTAACCCATGAAGAAAAATCCAGCACATCAAAAAGGTAATTCACTGTAATCAAGTGGGTTTCATTTCAGGGATGCAAGGATGGTATAACATATGCAAATAAATAAATGTTATTCACCACATAAATAGAAGCAAAAACAAAAGCCATATTATCATCTCAATAGATGCAGAAAAAGCATTTCATAAAAATACAGTACTCTTTTACAATAAAAATTCTGGAAATTTATAGTGTTGCAAGCGTTCCTCGAGAGAACAGAAAGAGAGGAAGTTAATAACTTCATAGGGCATCTTAAGCAACTGGAAAAGGAAAAACAATCCAACCCCAAACCCAGCAGAAGAAAGGAAATAACTAAACTTAGAGCAGAATTAAATGAAATTGAAAACAAAAGAATTATTTAAAAAATCAATGAATCAAAAAATTGGCTTTTTGAAAATTCAACAAAATTGGTAAACCTTTGGCCAATCTAAACAAAAATAGAAAATTAAAGTCCATAATATCATCAATCAGAAATGACAAAGGCCAAATAACGACAGACACCTCAGAAATTTAAAAAATCTCTAATGAATACTACAAAAAATTTTATTCTTAGAAATATGGAAATCTGAAAGAAATTGACCAATACTTGGAAGCACACCACCTTCCTACACTTAATCAGAAAGAATTGGAAATGCTGAACAGACCTATATCAAGTACTGAAATAGAATCAACTATATGAAATCTCCCCAAAAAGAAAAAGTCTGGGACAAGATGGCTTCTCATTAGAGTTCTACCAAACCTTTAAAGAGGAACTAGTACCTACATTACTTAACCTTTTCCAAAACATCGAAAAAGAAGGAATACTTCCCAACACATTCTATGAAGCAAATATCACCCTGATCTCCAAACCAGGAAAAGACCCAATAAGAAAAGAAAACTATAGACCAATATCTTTAATGAACATAGATGCAAAAATATTCGATAAGATCCTAGCAAACAGAATCCAGCAACACATCAAACGAATTATACACCATGACCAAGTGGGTTTTATCCCAAGGTCTCAAGGTTGCTTCAATATATGTAAATCTATAAATATAATACATCACATAAACAAACTATAAAACAAAGACCATATGATTCTCTCAATAGATGCAGAAAAAGCTTTTGACAATATCCAGCATCCTTTCATTATCAGAACACTTAAGAAAATTGGTACAGAAGGGACTTTCCTTAAACCGATTGACACCATCTACAGCAAACTCACAGACAATATCATATTGAATGGAGAAAAATTGAAAACATTTCCACTCAGATCAGGAACCAGGCAAGGTTGCCCATTATCTCCACTGCTTTTTAACATTGTAATGGAAGTCTTAGCCATTGCAATCAGTCAAGAGAAGGTGATTAAGGGTATACAAATAGGGTCAGAGGAGATTAAACTTTAGCTCTTCACAGATGATATGATTTTATACCTGAAAAACTGCAGGGACTCAACCAAGAAACTCTTAGAAGTGATCAAAGAATACAGTAGCATCTCAGGATACAAAATCAATACTCACAAATCAGTAGCTTTTATATATACCAATAATAGACAAGCTGAAAAAACAATCAAGGACTCTATTCCCCTTACAGTTGTGCCAAAGAAGATGAAATATTTGGGAATTAACCTAAAAGGATGAGAAAGATCTCTATAAAGAGAATTATGAAACTCTGAGAAAAGAAATAGCTGAAGATGTTAAAAAATGGAAAAACATATCATGCTAGGAAGAATCAACATTGTTAAAATGTTCATATTACTCAAAGCAATTTACAAATTTAATGCAATCCCTATCAAAGCACCATCATCATAATTTAAAGATGTGGAAAAAATAGTATTTCATTTTATATGGAACCAGGAAAAACCTTGAACAGCTAAGACATTACTCAGAAATAAAAACAAGTCAGGAAGAATCAAGCTACCAGACTTCAAACTATACTGTAAATCTATAGTGATCAAAATGGCATGGTATTGGCACAAAAATAGAGAGGTAGATGTATGGAACAGAATTGAGACCCAAGAGCTACACCCAGACACGTATCATCATTTGATCTTTGATAAGCCTATCAAAAATATAAATTGGGAGAAAGATTCCCTATTTAACAAATGGTGCTGGGAGAATTGACTGGCAACTTGTAGAAGACTGAATCTGGACCCACACCTTTCACCGCTAAAAAAGATATATTCTCACTGGATAAAATATTTAAACTTAGGACATGAAACTGTAAAGATTCTTGCAGTGCAGGAGAAACACTTGAAGAAATTGGCCTGGGAGAATACTTTATGGAGAAGACATCCCAGGCAACTGAAGCAACACCAAAAGTACATCACTGGGATCTGATCTACTAAAAAGCTTTCTGCATAGCCAAGAACACAGTAAGTAAAGCAAGCAGACAGACTTCAGAATGGGAGAGGATATTTGTAGGTTATGCTCCTGACAAAGGTTTGATAACCAGAATCCACAGAGAACTCAAACTTATTAATAAGAAAAGAAAAAGTAATCCCATTTCATTATGGACAAGGGACTTGAACAGAAGCTTCTCTGAAGAAGATAGGTGCATAGCCTACACACACATGAAAAAATGCTCATCATCTTTAATCATCAGAGAAATGCAAATCAAAATCACTTTGAGATATCATCCAACTCCCATAAGAGTGGCTCAGATACCAAAATCCCTAAACTATAAATGTTGGCATGGATGTGGAGAAAAGAGAACATTTCTGCAATGCTGGTGGGAGTGCTAGCTAATACGTCCCTTTTGGAAAGAAATACAGAGAATATTCAGAGATCCAAAAGTTGAACTGCCATTTGATCCTGCAATTCTTCTACTAGGTATATATCCAAAAGACCAAAAATCGCTTTATAACAAAGATGTTTGCCCCAGATTGTTCATTGCAGCTCAATTCATAATAGCCAAGTCATGGAAGAAGCCCAAGTGACCATTGACCCATGAATGGATTAATAAATTGTGGAATATGTATACTGTGGAATATTATTCAGCCTTAAAAAAAGATGGGGACTTTACCTCTTTGATGTTTACGTGGATGGAGCTGGAACATATCCTTCTTAGTAGAGTATATCAAGAATGGAAGAAAAAATATCCCATGTACTCAGTACTATTATGAAACCAATTTACACTTTCATATGAAGAATAGATCACAACTATGGCCCAAGATGAAGGAGGGAGGAGAGGGGCTGGGATAAAAGTGGGGAGGTCAGATCGAGGGAAGGTGAATGGTGGGATCACACCTATGGTACATAATGCAAAGGTACACGTCGGATCTATTAGTATAGAATATAACTGTTTTAACATAATAACTAAGTAAACAAGATGAGGTATATATTAACAAGTGTGATGTAAGCATTCCTAATTCTATATGAAATCATCACATTGTACCCAATAAATACATTAATGTATACATGATCTATGTGTTTATGATTTAATAAAAAAATAATAATAGTAAAAAAACCAATGTGAACTAAACAATGAGTATAAACAGGCACAAAGAGATATACAGAACACTGGAAAACAAAAGGGTGATAAGGTTGGAGGGGGGTAAGGGGAAAAACTTACCTACCAGATACAATGAACACTATTTAATGCATACCTCCAGCATTACACAATGTATCTATGTAACAAAAACATTTCTACCCCATTATTATTTTGAAATATAAACAAAGAAAAAATAAATAAGAGAAAGAAAAAGCAATGGTCCATATTTGCAGCAAGGTAGCTCTTTTAGCCCCTTGTAGAATATCAGAAATTGCCAAGTTTCCTCTTGTTACAAACAATTCTGTCCCCTTTAGTCCAAGCTGATGATATTTTAACTAATATAATCCTCTTAAAGACTCTGTGGGTTTTTTATGAATCTGATTTGGTATATGCCATACCTCAAAGCAACATCTAAATTCATTCTGAGACAGATATTTCTGCTGAAAGAATTTGCCTTAAGATTTTAGAAGCTCTTTTGTTGAGCTGAGAGTTCTACCAAACACCACTTTAAATTTTTCTGAGGTCTAAACAAAGAGTCTTTCAGCCACACTGTTGATTTCATTTTAACTTAGAGGCCAGTTTTATTGAAAATATTCTAGAGTTGTTGTTTCCATGAGATTATTTCTTCATTTGAGAATTTATTTTCCATCTGGAGGAAATGGCCTGAGTCCTCTGTATTTCTTCTAAATTCTGCTTAAAAACTAAACAGTTCATTTTTAGCTCAATTTTTTCTTGAAACACTTTATTATATGATTCTAAAAGAAGTAGGTTGATATTCTTAGCAGTCTGCCTGAAAGAGCTCCTACCTAGATCCACAAGCTACTAGGTAATTTTTCTTTTTCAAAGTTACCCCAGATGACCGTCTTCTTAATTATTCTGAAACTACATAACATTGTTCCCTCTTTTTCCAGCCTTTAATGGCAACACTCACACTAAATGTTCACCATTTCTATAGCATTTATGAACATCCCTTTTTTGCTGCTTTTCCACTGTCTCCTTGCTGCCTTTACAGCCCCTTCCTGATATTCAGTCCCAAGGTCACAGGTTTACGGGTTTTTGTGATGGCAACATGTTCTCTTAGGACAAATCCCTATTGTAATTATCTATTGTAGTATGATAAACACCCTTAAAACTTAGTTCTTAAAAATAAAGATATTTATTATTGCTTATACCTCTGTGGGTTGGCTGGGCTCAACTGGGTGGTTCTATTGCAAGTTAACTGAGGTTACTCATGCAGCTGCACTCAGCTTGAGCTGGAAAACCAAACAAGGCCTCTCTTTTCATTGTGTGGTATTAGATGGATGCTGGCAATTATCTGGATTCCTCAGTTCTCCCAAGTGTGTCCTCTCTTCTCCGGCAATCTAGACTAGCTTCTTTATAGTATTGTGTCTGGGTTCCAAGCAAACAATAATAAGTTTTTAGGTATCTCAAGAGGTAGGCATGAAATCAGCACTTCTGTTACATTTTTTTCCTCAAAGCTAGTTATAAGGCCAGTCTAGTTTCTGTGAAAGGATAAGCTGCAACCCAATAAAAATGATCACCTCTATTACCTCAGCTATTGGATATATCTTTATTTACATACAACTATGATACAGTTTATCACTTAGTCTTTATTTCATAAGCTTATTGAAAGAGATCCTTTATGCCTGACTAGTACTCCATGGTATTCATATGCCACATTTTATGTACATATGAAAGTAAAACTCAACAAAAATCTAGCAGGTGAAAATGGGCGCAGGGGATGGGTAAAATCACACCTAACAGGTACAAGACACATTATCTAGGTAAAAAACTTTGACTCAAACTGCACAAAAGAAATTTATGTAGCAAAAAAACTTATACCCCTGTAATGTTCTGAAATTTTAAAAATGAAAATGAAAGAGATATTTTAGATATGTTGAGCCAAATTTTTATCAACTACCACTATTGCACTTACAGAAAAAAATAAAAGTAGAATATATTAGTTAAAGCATTTCCAAAACCTCTTCATACTCCAAGTCTGATTTCAGAGTAAATGGTTGAGTTTATCCACATAGTACCAGGCTCTATGTCATCAGATGCAGTAATGGGGCAGCATTTTAGAAGAGTACTTTACTACTATGTCTGAAATTATCTTTCATGCTGCTAACATGCATCCTTTTTTTTGATCCTGCTATTTTCCTGATTAACAGCATAAATCTGTCACATTAGCCTTTTATTGCCTTGCATTTTCTTTGGCGAGATCTAGTACTGCCTCTTGCTTTGGGTTGCACTGCTTGGCCTATTTTAGGCAATCTTTTTTGCATATATTTTGGGAAAGAATTTTCCACATCTACTTGTAAGTCTCTTCCTTTCCAAGATTCCATAAAGTACAGTAAAACCTCTGTTAAGTTGACCACCCAACTTAAGGGACTATAGTTCCACTCAAGGGACTATAACAAATTAGTTCGCATATGGTCAACATAAGGAACTAGATCTACTGTACTGATACGTACATGTGATGCATATCTGGTGTATGAAAATTAGGTCATCTTAAGGAGGCGGTCAACTATGGACGTTCTACTGTACTTAGTTTTTATTTTGCAAGAAAATGAGGAATTATGACCATTTGGTAGTAAGGACTATTTGCTTCATAAGAATCAGTTTTGTCCCAATATTTTGTTTCCCTGACTTCTGCCCTCATTGAAACTTTTTGTATCAATGTCAAGCCAGCATGTAAAATAGATTTAAAATCTTAGATTTTAAATGACAATTAAACTCAATAAATACAGTGCCAACAATGCACATAACTCAACTGAAGTGATGATAATATGAATGGAGAGAACCAAGTTTATATTTGCATAGTCAATGGCAACTAGACCTTGAATACTTCCTGGCTGATGACATCAAATGCTATAGATTTTAATGTGCATCTCGATTTTAGAGATGTTAAAATGTAAAAAATATAGATGTGATATTCATTGAGTTTCTTCTGGGTATTCAGTAGTGTGGTAGGGGCTATAAGATAGATATATTTAAACATTTAAAACATAGGGCTTGTCCTCAAGGGATTTAATAAGAGAGTTACCCAAATGAAATAGATAACCATGGTAAATGGCACAGAATAAATTTTATAATAAATGGCATAATTAATAGAGGCTATAGGCATATCAGGGCATGTCAGAGCTGGAAGGACGTGACTGGCAGAGGCCAATCATGATAACTTTGTATTGCTTTCTTATAGCTTTTCCCCATTTTCTAATTTCTGTGTTTTTCCTATTAATATATAAAAACTTTTAGGGCAGAGCCCATATCTCAGTGGATAGGGAGCTGGCCACATTCACGAAAACAAAAACAACGACAACTGCAACAATAACAAAAATAGCCAGACATTGTGATGCCTGTAGTACTAGCTACTTGGGAGTCTGAGGTATGAGAATCACTTTAGCCCAAGAGTTTGAGGTTTCTGTGAGCTGTGATGCCATAGCACTCTACCCAGGGTGACAGCTTGAGATTCAGTCTCAAAAAAAAACTTTTAATATGTTCAAGATATTAATACTGTATGAGTTATGTTTTTTTTAAAGTACCTTGTTCTATTATAGTTTATTATATGTTTTGAAAGTAGGTTTAGTAGTGTTTGATCATACAAAAGTCTGTAACTATAGTGTAGTAAAATTTACCAAGGTTCTCCTTCATGATGCATAATTTTTGTCTTATTTTAGAAATATTTATTGCTGGGTATTCCCCTATGTCTTCTAAAAGTTTTTAATTTTGGCTTTTCACATTTAGGTTTTTAATATGTTTAGGATTTGTTTCTTGTGTATGGTGTGAGATAGAAAGTTAAGTTTTCTGTCTGAATGAATAGTTATCACAGGGTATTTTACCAAAAAGTCCATCCTTTACTCAGGAGGAGTGGGAAGGCCTGGACCCTGCTCAGAGGGCTTTGTTCAGGGACGTGGTGTTGTAGAACTACAGGAACCTGGCCTCTTTGAGGTACTCTTGCCCTGGCCTGAACATTATCTCCATGTTAGAGACCAGAGAAAAAGCCCTGGACTGCAGAGAGCCAAGTGAAAGTAGCAACAAACAAAAATGGAGAATGTGGCAAAGGTGTGTTACGGGTGGTGCTTGGAAGGAACAAGCTGCAGTGTTGTTTTGGGGTCCTGGGACCACCTCTAGTTCCTCTGAAGAAGCACTGAATTGCCTTAGGTGGTGAGTGGGGCCCTGGAACTTCAGCTCTGTCTCCTGAATGCATAATCAAGGAATTACCCCCTACAGGGGAAAGGACTACAAGAGAAGCATTCCACACACTAATGCTGGAAAGACATGAAAGTCATCTCATTGGAGGGTTTTGCTTCTAGAAAATTCAGAAAATGTCCATGACTTTTGAGTTTCAACAGCAAAATGGTGAGCAAAATTACAACACAGTGCCTTTGACAATAAAAGAGAAGTTGACTGCTAAAACAAAACAGAAAAAAAAAAAAAGGTTGCATATCACCCTGGAGCATTCTCAAACAACTTGAAGCCCATCAAAAGGTAAAGCCATGAATAGCTCTTTCAAGCTAGCCTCTCTTCAATTGAGAGGAGCTAAATTGAAAGAGTGGTGTCATACTACTTTCAAACTCATGGATATTGTATGACAAAGCCAGAAAGAGAATAACGTTTGTTTTCTGGACCACTCCGCGTGCTTACTTATAGTTGACCATTAGAGTAGAACAAAAAATACCACAACTCTGTGATCATGTGTTCAAAAAAAACCAAAGAATCAATCCCAAAACATCCAAAATACTAGCATGAGTTTCAGTCTTGATCTGAATTTAACAGTCAATTGTAGATGACACATAAAAGTGTATGGCTTATAAAGAACAAATTGAATTTGAGAGATATAATTAACTTTAATTTTTTTAATAGATTCTGTTTCACATTTAGCCAGAAGTCTCTAGTAGCAGGTTAATTCTAGCTTGATTTATAGCTTTACCTTCCTATAAACAATCATTGGAAGACCTAATTTGTTTGTTATATGCAAATTGCCCGGGTGAGCTCATTAAAGATAAGGCTGAACTGGTATCAAATGTGATTCGGGACAAACCAAGAAGGATTAGGGTGTTTTGTGGTTAATTGAGCCAGAAAGTTGAAAGTCAGAAATAAAACAGATTGATGTGTTCAGTGGGATGTTTTGAGTCAAGAGCCATCACACACAACGTAGAAACTCAGTTAACAAACTACGTAAGAAAAGAATGATCTGGCCTTGGAAGGATAAAATAATAGGAACTTAAACCAGGGGATTAGAGAAATTTGGGAATAAAGATATTTTTCTTTTGAAGATGGTAGAAATGAAAGGCTATGTAAATCCATTTGTTCAAAGATTAAGAGTCAATGGTTGGGGTGGCACCTGTGGCTCAAAGGAGTAGGGCACCAACCTCATATGCCAGAGGTGGAGAGTTCAAACCTAGCCCTGGCCAAAAACTGCAAAAAAAAAAAAAAAAAAAATCAATGGTTGTAACAAATGTGCAGATGGTTTTGGTAACAATGATTTAGACAGTTTTTACCCTTAGCACTTTGGAGGAAAAAGTGCTTCCTCCAAAGCACTTGGCTGAGCCCAAACTGCTGAATCCAGGAAACTCCAGCTCCCACCCAAACTGGGTTGATGTGAGACTGTCTCCTGAGCAGGTCCTTGGCTTCCATGACCTCTGAAGTAGTTTCCAATTATTTCCATGAAAATGAGTCACAGAAAGAGTAATACTCCATCTCCAGGAGAGTGTGTTTGTGGACTTGACACTCTTCTTTCCTTGAGCTTGCTCTCAGGCTCACCCCCTCTGTGTCTTTTATTAGACTGAGAGCCTTAAATATCTTTTCCTCCTATGGCAATAAATTGCTTTACACCACTTTTCTGGCTCTTTGCCCTATGTGAAATTTGATTTTTGTTTTGTTTTGTTTTTGTTTGTTTGTTTTTGAGACAGTGTCTCCTGTCACCTGGACTAGAGTACAGTGACATTATCCTAGCTCACTGCAACCTCAAACTCCTGGGTCATCCATCTGCCTCAACCTCTAGAGGAGCTGGGATGACAGTCACCGCCCTGCCCCCTACACATATAAACCTTTGGGTAATTTTTCTTCCTTTTTTGTTCTTATGTATAGATGAGGTCTCGCTTATGCTCAGGCTTTTGTCCAACTCTCGTCCTTAAGCAATTCTCCTGCCTTGGCCTCTTACAATGCTAGAATTACAGGGGTGTGCCACCAGGCCTGGCCTTTTCCTCTTGTTTTAATTTGTTTTGTATTTATTCCCGACACTTTACCCAATCAGGATGTCCACCTCAGTCCTCTTTTCTTTCCGTCTTGCGGCACTCTTTCTTCTTTAATTCTTTTTGCATTTCTCTTACCTTTTTAGCAATTCTTCCTTCCACTTACTTTCCACCACCAATGAAGAGTCTTCTTGTGCCACAGTATTACTGAAAAATTCTGCCCCAACCTTTTGTGTTTTGCTTTGGGGACTTTGTTAGACGTTAGTTAGCAGTAACAGTAATACTAATAGAGGCAGTGGTAGGAGGGTAGTGCTGCTGGTGGTGGGGATAGCAGTTGTACCTGTCATTTTGGTAGAGATGGAGCAGACGCATCGTGTTCTTACCTGAAGCTTTCAACACACTTTCCCATTGTCGCCCTTCCATCCTCCTAAAAGTTCTTCTCACAAGTCTTTGGAGGGTTAGTCTTCAGTTAATTAACTTACATTGACTGAGAACAAATAAAGTCACAGGAACCCCACAGAATATTAACTGAGGCCCCTACCTGAAAGAGCTTCCAGACATAGTTAAAAAGGCAATGAACTATAAACCAAATAAATGAGCAGACTTCATTGTTGTAAAATTTCAAAGTAGAGGCCTGAGCTGGGTGGTCAAAAGAGGTTTCTAGAAGGTGGTAGAGCTCAGGTAGCTGATGGAGATGAGAGTAAGCATTGTCGATAAAGACGGCACTGTGTGAAAAGGCCCAGATATGGGAAAGAGGCCAGAGAATATGAAGAAGAAACATAAAACAAAGATCCCTCCCATCATTAGTGGAATATTATAAAAGGCATGAATATAGAAATGAATTATTTTCTAATGAAGCTAATATTTTATATAAAGTTTTGAAAAACTATATATAATCAACAATTCAATTGTGCAAAAAGTGCTATTTGAGAATCAGAGGACTCGAGAACTCAAGTATTTCTTTATTTCTTGGAACAATTACACAGCCCACTCCATCTTATATTCTTTTCCTATAATTCCCATTATTATCTTTTAACTTCTCTTTTCTATTTTGAATTTCTTCAGCTCTTTTTGCAGTATCTCTTCTGATTTCTCAGAGCTACCTTCAAGTTCACTAATCGTGTGTTTTTGTGTATGCATGTACATGTGCAAGGTAGACACAGTCTATGTTCGTCCATTAAGACTTAAAATTTCAATTACTTTATTTTCATCTCTAAATCACTAGTTCAGTTTTTTGCTCAACTAATTCTGTTCTTTTTTTCATAATAGCCCATCTTCATAAATTTCATCCTTTCTTTATCTTTTTGATTATTTAAAAAATGTTAAAGTCCCTTTCTTCTTTCTCTTTTGCTTATTGCTTTTGGCTATGATCTTTCTCTCGTTACTGCATGTACTACAAGTCACATATTATATCTGCTTGTGTGCTTTGTAACTCTCCTCCAGAAGTTCACATTGACAGGAATGATCTTCAAAGAAGGCGGTGTCTTATGTGCTTAGAGTCATGCTGAAAGACCTATGGGATAGTTTCATTTTTAGTTTACCCAAATATCTAAAAATTTAACACTCCTAATCCAGTTTCCATGTTTTTTGTCCTTGGTTTAGGGGCTTTTAAAATATGTAATTAGGCTGAGAATTAGGCTCTGACATTCCTAAACTATGAATGGGTACTTGAAGTTTTTTGAGATTGACTCTGTGGCTACCCAGAGGCCAGAACTGATGGCCAAATTTCAGACAATCCTCTCAGGTGAATGGGTAACATTCTTTTGATGGGATTACCTTTTCTTTTTTTTTTTTTTTCTGAAATGGAAGTTTTTTTTTTATTGTTTCAGGTTAATTTGAGGGTACAAAGAATTAGGTTACAATGTTTGCATTTCTTTTTTTTTTTTATGAGGCATTACTGTTATTTATTTATTTATTTAGTTTTTGTAAGACAGAATTTATTCACAGAAAAGAAAGAAAAGAATACAGAAAACATTAAGGCATCTGTTAGAGGGAGAAAATTCTAGTGGGGAGAGAGAATCTCTCTCCGTTTCTCTCCCAGTCTTTCCCCATCTCCTCCTTTAGGCCTTTAGTCTCAGGGTATATATAGGTGTATGGGTTCCTTGGCCAGGAAACAAATG
>CAUYON010106492.1:0-24606 GCA_963573935.1 Arctocebus calabarensis | reverse complement strand
AGTTCACAGACTTAGAATATTTACAAAAGCATATTCAATGAATGATTGTTATCCAAGATATTTAAAGAACTCTTAAAAGTCAATAATAAGCTAATGATTTGTAGACATTGACTTTATATCCTGAGACATTACTGTATTTTTAAAATCACTTCCAGGAGTCCTGCAGTAAAATCTTTGGGGTTATTATCAGCTAGAGGGAGAATTCAACATCCTTTGCTCCCATTTGGATGCCCTTTATTTCCTTTTCTTGTCTGATTGCATTGGCTAGAACTTCCAACACTATGCTCAATACTAATGGTGATAGAAGACAAACTTGACTAGTTCCAGTTCTAAGTGGAAAAGCTTTCAGCTTACTCCATTCAATAAAATATTAGCTGTGGGTTTGTCATAGATGGCCTCAATCAGTTTAAGAAATGTGCCACCTATGCCTATACTCTATAGTGTTCTAATTAGAAAAGGATGCTGGTTTATTGAATGCTTTTTCTGCATCTTTTGAAAGGATCATATGGTCTTTGTTTTTGCTTCTGTTGTTGTGGTGAATTATGTTTATACACTTGCATATTTTGAACCAGTCTTGCATCCCAGGGATGAAACCTACTTGATCATCATGCATGACTTTTTGAGGAGAAGCTGAAGTCTATTGGCTAGGAGTTTATTGAGAATTTTTGCATCTATATTCATTAATAAAATTGGTCTGAAGTTCTCCTTTTTAGTTGGGTCTTTTCCTACTTTTGGTATCAGGGTGATGTTTGCTTCGTAGAAGGTGTTGGGGAAGATTTTTTCCTCCTCAGTTTTTTGAAATAATTCCTGCAGTATGGCTATGAGATCTTCTTTGAATGTTTGATAGATTTCTGGTGTGAAGCCATCCAGATCAGGGCATTTTTTGTTGGGAGATTTTTTATTCTTTCTTTGATCTCAGTGCATGAAATTGGTCTGTTCAGGAGCTCTATTTCTTCCTGGCTATGTCTAGGGAGAAGATAAGATGACAAACATTGATTCATTTCCTTCACATTGCCAAATTTCTGGGAATAAAGTTTCTGGTAGTATTCAGAGATAATCTCTTGTATCTCTGTCACATTAGTTGTTATTTTCCCTTTATCATTTCTGATTGAGGTTACTAGAGATTTTGCTTTTCTATTTCTAGTTAGTCTGGCCAAAGGTTTATGTATTTTATTTGTTTTTTTTTTTCAAAAAACAAACTCCTGTTTCACTAGTTTTCTCAATGATTCTTTAGTTTTCAATTTTATTAATCTCTGATTTAATTTTGGATACTTCTTTTCTTCTGCTAGGTTTCGGCTTAGGTAGACCTAGGTATTACATTTTCTTTGAAGTTATTGTGAGGAGATTGTGTCCTTAATTAGACTCTCATCTTGCCTGTTATTGGCATATACAATGTTCTTCTTTTTTGTTTTTGTTTGTTCTTCTTTTTCCAATTCCATAAGATGGCTTATGAGATTCTTGATGCGCTCTCATTCTGGTACTATGGAGGCATCTAAAGTGATAAATTTTCCTCTCAGGACTTCTTTTGCTCTTCGAACAGGTTTTGGTAGCTTGTGTCTTCATTGTTGTTATGCTCAAGGAAGTTAATAATTTCCTCTTTTATCTGTTTCTGCACCCAACTGTCATTCAGGATAAGATTGTTTAATTTCCATGCCTTTGTGTGAGGTCGAACTATTTTTTCTTTTCATTCTCTTTATCAATTTTTTTTTTATTTTGGGGGATTCAATGAGGGTACAAGAAGCCAGGTTACACTGATTGCATTTGTTAGGTAAAGTCCCTTTTAAAATCATGTTTTGCCCCCAAAAGGTGTGGCACATGCCAAGACCCCACCACTCTCACTCCTTCCCTCTCTCTGCTTTTCCTTTCCCCACCCTTCCTTCATTCTTTCTTTCTCTGCTCTCCCCTTACCACACCCCCACCGTGTCATTAACGGTCATTAATTGTCCTCATATCAAAATTGAGTACATGGGATTCATGCTTCTTCATTCTTGTGATGCTTTACTAAGAATAATGTGTTCCACTTCTATCCAGGTTAATACAAAGGTTGTAAAGTCTCCATTTTTTCTTAATGGCTGAATAGTATTCCATAGTGTACATATACCACAGCCTGTTAATCCATTCCTAGGTTGATGGGCATTTAGGCTGTTTCCACATTTTGGCGATTGTAAATTGAGCTTCAATAAACAGTCTAGTGCAAGTGTCTTTATGATAAAAGGATTTTTTTTTTCCTTCTGGGTAGATGCCCAGTAATGGGATTGCAGAATCAAATGGGAGGTCTAGTTTGAGTTCTTTGAGAGTTCTCCATATTTCCTTCCAAAAAGGTTGTATCAGTTTACAGTCCCACCAGCAGTGTAAAAGTGTTCCCTTCTCTCCACATCCACGCCAGCATCTGCAGTTTTGAGATTTTGTGATGTGGGCCATTCTCAGTGGTGTTAGATGGTATTTCAGGATGGGTTTGATTTGCATTTCTCTAATAATTAGGGATGATGAACATTTTTTCATATGGTTGTTAGCCATTTGTCTGTCTTCTTTAGAGAAGGTTCTAGTCATGTCTCTTGAACATTGATATATGGGATTGTTGACTTTTTTATGTGTATTAATTTGAGTTCTTTATAGATCCTAGTTATCAAGCTTTTGTCAGACTCAAAATATGCAAATATTTTTTCCCACTGTGTAGGTTATCTATTTGCTTTGTTTGTTGTCTCCTTAGCTGTACAGTAGCTTTTGAGTTTAACAAAGTCCCATTTGTTTATTTTCGTTGTTGCAACTGCCATGGCAGTCTTCTTCATGAAGTGTTTCCCCAGGCTGAAATCTTCCAGTGTTTCTCCCATGCTTTCTTTCAGGATTGTTATTGTGTCATGCCTTAAATTTAAGTCCTTTATCTATCTTGAATCAATTTTTGTGAGTGGAGAAAAGTGAGGATCCAGTTTCAGTCTTTTACTTGTGGATATCCAGTTCTCCCAGTACCATTTATTGAATAAGGAGTCTTTCCCTCAGGGTATGTTCTTGATTGGTTTATCAAAGATTAGGTGGTTGTAAGATGGTAGTTTCATTTCCTGGTTTTGTATTCAGTTCCAAATATCTATGTCTCTATTTTTGTGCCAGTACCATGCTGTCTGGATCACTATGGCTTTTTAGTATAGCCTAAAATCTAGTATTGTGATACCCCCAGCTTTGTTTTATTACTAAGAACTGCCTTAGCTACACAGGGTTTTTTTCTGGTTACATATAAAACACAGAATCATTTTTTTCCAAATCTTGAAAGTGCTATGTTGGTATCTTTATAGGGATGGCACTAAATAGGTAGATTGCTTTGGGAAGTATAGACATTTTAACAATGTTGATTCTTCCCAGCCATGAGCATGGTATGTTCTTCCGTTTGTTAATATCCTCTGTTGTTTCCTTTCTTAGGATTTCATAATTTTCTTATAGTGGTCCTTCACCTCCTTTGTTAGGTATATACCTAGGTATTTAATTTTCTTTGAAGCTATGGTAAAGGGAGTTGTGTCCTTAATTAGCCTCTCATCTTGACTGTTATTGCTGTATACAAAGGATAGTGACTTGTGGACATTGATTTCATATCCTGAGACATTACTGTATTTTCTGATGACTTCCAGGAGTCTTGTGGTTGAGTCTTTGGGGTTCTCTAAGTATAGGATCATATCGTTAGTAAAGAGGGAGAGTTTGACTCCTCTGCTCCCATTTGGATGCCCCTTATTTCCTTGTCTTATCTAATTGTATTGGCTAGCAATTCCAGCACTACATTAAATAGTAATGGTGACAGAGGACAACCTTGTCTGGTTCCAGTTCTAAGAGGAAAAATTTTCAGTTTTACTCCATTCAGTAAAATATTAGCTGTGGGCTTGTCATAGATAGCTTCAATCAGTTTCAGAAATGTGTCACATATGTCTATACTCTACAGTGTTCTAGTTAGAAAAAGATGCTGAATTTTACCGAATGCTATTTCTGCATCTATTGAAAGGATCATATGATCTTTGTTTTTCCTTCTGTTAATATGGTAGATAACATTTTTGGACTCGTGTACTCATGTATGTTAAACCAGCCTTGCATCCCTGGGATGAAACCTACTTGATCATGATGTATGACTTTTTTAATGATAAGCTGTAATCCATTGGCTATGACTTTGTTGAGAATTTTTGCATCTATATTCATGAGTGAAATTGGTCTGAAATTCTCCTATTTAGTTGGTCTTATCCTGGTTTTGGTATCAGGGTGATGGTTGTTTCATAGAACGTTTTGGGGAAGATTCCTTCCTCTTCAACTTTTTGGAATAATTTCTTCAGTATGGTAATAAGCTCTTTCATGAAGGTTTGATAGAATTCTGGTGTAAAGCTATCCAGACCAGGGCATTTTTGTTTGGAAGATATTTTTATTGTTTCTATAATCTCAGTGCTTGAAATTGGTCTGTTCAGGGGCTCCATTTCTTCCTGGCTAAGTCTAGGGAGAGGATAAGATTCCACATATTGACCCATTTCCTTCACATTGTCAAATTTCTGGGCATAGAGTTTCTGGTAGTATTCAGAGATGATCTCTTGTATCTCTGTGGCATCAGTTGCAATTTCCCCTTTATCATATCTGATTGAGGTTACTAGAGATTTTATTTTTCTATTTCTGGTTAGTCTGGCTAAAGGTTTGTCTATTTTATTTATTTTTTAAAAAAACAATTCCTTGTTTCATTAGTTTTCTGAATGATTCTTTTATTTTCAATTTCATTGATCTCTGATTTAATTTTGGATTTAGGCTTAGATTGTTCTTTTTCCAATTCCATAAGATGGCTTGTGAGTTTGTTGGTGCATTCTCTTTCTGTTTTTCAAATGTAGGCATCTAAAGCAATAAATTTTCCTCTTAGAACTGCTTTTGCAGTATCCCACAGGTTTTGGTATCTTATGTCTTCACCCTTGTTATGCTCAAGGAAGTTAATGATTTCCTGTTTTATTTCTTCCTGCACCCAACAAGGGTGGTAGTGTTCTTCTGTCATTCAACAGAAGATTGTTTAATTTCCATGCCTCTGTGTGGGGTTGAATGTTTTTGTGGGAGTTATGTTCCAATCTTTAGTGTCTGGTGGTCTGAGAAAATACAAGGTAAAATGTCAATTCTTTTAATTCTGTTGAGGTTTGTTTTGTATCCTAGTATATGATCAATTGTGGGTAATGTTCCATGGGCCAATGAGAAGAATGTATATTCTTCATCTGTGAAATGGAGTGTTCTATGTGTGTCTATCAAGTACAGTTGTTCTAGGGTCTTATTTAAGTCCCTTATATCCTTGTTTAATTTCTGTTTAGAGGATCTGTCCTGCTCTCTGTAAGAGGAGTGTTAAAGTCCTCTGCTATTATGGTATTATAAGATATCATATTGCTCAGACTTAGTAAGGTCTGTTTCAAGAATCTAGGAGCATTTAAATTAGGTGCATAAATATTTAGAATTGAAATGTCTTCTTGTTGTATTTTTCCCTTGCCCAATATAAAGTGACCATCTTTGTCTTTTTTGACTTTAGTTGCTTTAAATCCACATGTATCTGAAAATAAGGTTACAACTGCTCTTTTCTTCTAAATTCCGTTTGTCTGAAAAATTGTCTTCCAACCCTTAACTTGGAGTTTTAATTTGTCTTTTGAAGCTAGGTGTGTTTCCTGCAGACAACAAATGGATGGCTTGTATTTTTTAATCCAGGCAGCCAATCTATGCCTCTTCAGTGGGGAATTGAAGCCATTGACATTTATTGAGATAATTGATAAGGGTGGTAGTGTTCTATTCATCTTATTTTGTGAGAGTCCATTGCTTAGTTTTATCTTTTGCATAAGTGTGGAATTTAGGTTCTGTCCTTTAATTTCTGAATTCTTATTTTGCTGTTGATCCATTGTGATGGTCAGTGTGTAGAACAGGTTGAAGTATTTCCTGTAGAACTGGTCTTGTTGTGGTGAATTTCCTCAATATTTGTATATCAGTAAATGATTTGATTTCTCTGTCAATTTTAAAGCTTAGCTGCACAGGATATAGAATTCTGGGCAGGAGATTGTTTTTTTTCAAGTAGATTAAAGGTAGATGACCATTGTCTTCTTGCTTGGAAAGTTTCATTTGAGAAGTCTGCAGTCACCCTGATAGATTTGCCCCTGTAGGTCAACTGGTGCTTACTCCTGGCAGCTTGAAGAACCTTTTCTTTTGTCTTGATTTTGGACAGGTTCATCACAATGTGTCTTTTGGGAAACTTGATTAGAGTTGAGGTGACCCTGGCATCCAATGGTCCAATATCCCTCTGAAAGGAGAGTGTCAAAATCTTTGGTGATATTTGGGAAATTTTCATTTACAATACTCTAGTATGACTTCCATTCCCCTGGGGCATTCTTCTTCCCCTTCTGGGATACCTATAACTTATATTTTGAATGCTTCATAGATTCCCTTAATTCTGTCAGCAAACCTGTTACTTTCTCTCTCTTCTTTTCTGCCTCTTTAATTATCTCAAGAGCTTTGTCCTCTACCTCTGAGATTCTTTCTTCTGCATGGTCTAATCTGTTGTTGATACTTTCTATTGCATCTTTAAGTTCCCTAGTTGACTACTTCAGTTCCTTCAGCTCTGCTATGTCCTTTTTATATTCTTCATAGTGTTCATCTCTTAATTGATTCTGTTTTTGGATTTCCTTTGGTTATTTTCCACTTTATCTGCATTTTTCTTCATTGTTTTCTTCATTTCCTTGATTGTTTTCATCATCTGTATTCTACATTTCCTTTCTGTCATTTTTAACATTTCCTTATAGGTGGAATCCTCTTCAGTAGCTACCTCACAGTTCCTTGGGAGGTTGCTCTGGACTGTTTTTTTTATGATGCCAGGAGTTTTCTGCTGATTCTTTGTCATGAGTTATTTCTTTTATCTGTTTCCTTGTCCTAGTTTTCCTTTGAATTCCTCCTGCTCTTTAAGTTGTCGTGCCTCTGGACTAGAGTTTCTTTGAGTCCTTTGGTCCAGGACCAGAAGGAAGAGAAGATTGGAGAGCAAGAAGGGAAAAAAGACAGAAAGAAAAAAAAAAGAAGAAAAAAGAAAAAGGATAAAGGAGAAGGGGAGGGTAGAAACAACTATTGACAAAAAGAAGAGAGGCATAGAAAGAGGGGGACAGGATCAATATATGTGTACAGTAGGGTACTTTGACCCAACCTTAAGAACCCCCAATCTCTGTGGGTGCCGGGTTGGGTGGTTAGGTCAGGAGCTCTTTGCCAGCCTGTTTAGACACAGTACCCCACCTCCACCAAGTAGAGAGGAAAGCCAAAAATGCAATAAATCAAACCAAAACAAGGAAACCAAAAACTTTATGGGATAAAATTGGGGAAAAAAACCAAATGATTGGGGTAGAAACACTAGTAAAAATGAAGTTCTAATTGTTGAAAAAGGCAACAATGGAGAATTATATTTAAACTAGAAAAATAAAGAAATGAAAGAAAGGAAAAAGAAAAGACATAACTTTAAAGAAAATGTTGAAATAAGCAGTATATACATCTTGCTGAATATTTTCTGCGCAACAGGTGATCTTCTAGGGTATGATATGTTAATCACAATGCTGATATGGCTGTATGAAATGGAGACTGGAGGCCTCTAATGATCAAACCCCACAAGGTGGAGAGCCTAAATCCTCCGCCGCCTGCTTAGAAGGCCACTTTAAATTGCTAACTTGGGCTAGGCAGAAGCTTTCCCAGGAAAGCGGATGTGGCTGGGATCACTCCTTAAGTGGCTATCCATTTACCCAGTGTGCCAAAACTGGTCTCACCCTATGCCCCTGAGGGCTAAGGCTGCAAGGTGTCTCAGTCCCCGCCTTTAGGCTGCTCAGTCACTAGATTGCTCGCTCCCACCTGATGCTTGTTCTGCCTCCCTGAGAGTGGACCTTGCCGGGGCAGTTCTCACACAATAGCTCCACACAGCCCATAATCAAACACTGGCAGCTCCGTCTGGCTTGGTGGCTCAGTCTGGGGCCCTAGACAACACTCAAAGACCTCCGCCTTCTTGCCCAAGTTCTCCCAAGGTAGTTCAACTAAATGCCAAGTCCAAAAAAAACTCAAACAGCTCATAACTAAGGCTTTTCCTGTTTGCAATCTGGGAAAACTAGATATACACAAGTAAAAGACTGAAACTAGACCTGCACCTTTCTCCATTCACAAAAATTGATTCAAGATGAATAAAATACCTAAATTTAGGACATGAAATGATACGCACCCTCAAAGAAAGCATGGAAAAAACACTTGAAGATATCAGCCTGGGGGAAGACTTTATGAAGAAGGCTTCAGTGGCAATTGCAACAACTACAAAAATAAACAAATGGGAGTTAATTTAACAGAAAAGCTTCTGTATAGCTAAGGAGGCAACAACCAAAGCAAATACACAACCTACACAATGGGAAAGCATATTGGAATCAGACAAAACCTTGATAACCAGAATCTACACAGTACTCAAATGAATCAACATGAAAAAAGTCAATAATTCCTTATATCAATGGGCAAGGGAGATGAATAGAATCTTCTTTAAAGAAGACAGAAAATTGACTAACAAACACATGAAAAAATGCTCATTGTCCCTAATTATTAGAGAAATACAAATCATACAAATCAATACAAATACAAAGGACACTTGCACTAAATTGTTTATCGCAGTTCAATTTACAATCACCAAAATGTGAAAATAGCGTAAATGCCCACCAACCCAGAAATGGAATAACAAGCTGTGGTATATGTATACTATTGAATACTATTCAGCCACTAAAAAAGATGGAGGCTTTATATCTTTTATATTAACCTGGATGGAAGTGGAACACATAATTATTACTAAAGCATCACAAGAATGGCAAAGCAAGAATCTCATGTTCTTAATTCTGATATGAAGACAATTAATGACCTAGTATAAGGGTAAAGCAGAGAAAGGGAAGGAAGGAGGGGGTGGTGGGTCATGGTGTGTTTCACATCTTTTGGAGGCAGGACACATTTATAAGAGGGACTTTGCCTAACAAATGCAATCAATGTAACCTGGTTTTTTGTACCCTCAATGAATTCTCAACAATAAAATTAAAAAGTAGACCTATCATATAATCTAGAAATCTACTTCTAGGCATATATCCAAAAGAATTAATATTGAATCAATATACTCAAGGACTATCTGCATTCTTATGTTTATTTGAACATTATTTATAGTAGCCAAGTTATGGAGTCAACCTAAGTGTTCATCAATGGATAAATGGAGAAAGAAAATGTGGTACACATACACACATGCACACAATGGAATACTACTCTGCCTTGGAAGGAAATTCTGTGATTTTCAACAACATGAATGAACTGGGAAGAAATTATACTAAGTAAAATAAGACAAACACAGAAATACAAATTCTGCATGATTTCACTTAAATGTGGAATCTAAACCAGCTGATCTAACAGAAGTAGAGTAGAATGATTGTTAGCAGAGTATAATGATGGTTATCAGAAAGAGGGGATTGTGGGGGACCGGGAATGGACAGTATTTATTGAAGAACATAGTTTCTGATTCAGAGGAGGAGTAAGTTTTCAGAGACCTATTGAGCAGAAGAGTGATTATAGTCAATAATATTTTATTATATATTCCAAAATAGTTGGAACTATAGATTTCAAATATTTTATCATAAAAATGATAGGCAAGAAGATGGAGGATAAGTTAATTAGCTTTATTAATCATTGCACAATTGCATATAAATATCAAAACATCATATCTTACCCCAGAAATGTCATTTTAAATAATGTGCATTTTTTAATTAAAGATGGATTGCAATTTTTCACTGTATCTTCCATACAAGATTACAAACTCTTGGTTTTCTTTAATCCCAGTTCTGGTTCATTGCCGGTCCATTGTTTTGCTCAGTAAAACATTACTAAATGAAAAAGAAAAAAGAAGGAATGAATACCAATGGCAAATTATTAAAATCAAAACAGACTATTCCAGTGACTGTGAATGAAGGGAAATTTTCCCAGGTCTAAAATTGTATCCCTGGATTCACATAACGTGTCCTCTAATTAATGGCTCTGTGACCTTGGACATGGTGCCTACCATCTCTGACTCGCTAACCATTTGTCTGTAAAGAGAGAACTTACTTCATTGAACTGTTGTGAAAATTAGGTGAGTACATGCCTGGCACCAAATTAGCACTTAAAAAAAAAAAAACAACTGTTATCAGAAGCTATTACAGGGAATGGTACACAAGCACCCAAGTGAAACTGCTGGGTGTTTCTATTTATAAATGTCACCCTTTTAAAACTAATTTGCTTGCACTCATTTGTTTTCCTTGAGTGTAAAGAAATGTTTAATCTCTCTGGATTCTTAGCACACCTCTGCCAAATTAATAGGAGGAGATGTACCTCTCACTACATTAATAACAGCTTGTCACACTGTAGAAATTTGAAAGCCCTTGGTATAGCCTTACCAATTTTTCTTGAAATAGGCAATACAGTGTCCATTATACATAGGAAGAGTTTCCTTCGAAAAATAACTGTGGAAGTATTTTTCTTATTTGTATTTACAAGCGATCTCTATTTTTCTCTTGAATATCACTTTTCATTTGGCAACAAGAAAAAACGGTTACTGCAGTAATATATTTAAGCTTTTAGTCTGGTTCTGCATAATCTAATTTTTATGCACTCTGCACAAATTGTAGCCACTTCATCAATGTCTTATTATTTTTTCTCTTAACAATGCAATGACAGTGATTAATTTCTAAAGACCAGAAAACAAAAATCTTACCTTGGAATGGATTAAAACAAAGCTGCAAACAGCATGAGGGCTGACAAATTTATAAACACACTAACACCCACACATGCTATCAATGAAGCTGTATACCTAAATAATTCTATAGAAAGAACAGAAAATAAGATAAAAACATCATTAATATTTTGATAAATATATTCCTTATACCAGGTTACATTTCAGTTATTATAACATAGGCTATTTGAGGTCACATGTGGGAATGTAAATGAATTTTAAAGTATACATTTTAATATAAAAAGAAAAATAATATACTCTTTAAATATTAATATAAAATAATTGATCCTTTAAATATTTTTCTTCCCATAAAAGCTTTTTATTTTGTATTTAATGATTATACTAAGTCAATCCATGTAGTAAAACCAGGGTGGACTATTTCATTAATGGCAAATTAGTTCATGAACAATCAGCTATTTATTTATCTTGTCTAAGGACATGTTTCTTAGTAATTTTAATGTGATGATATTTCTTGTTTTATAGGTATCCCTTGATTAGACTTTTGAAATAAGCAATGGAAATAAAACCTAGCAATTTATTTTTTAATCTGATGTGTTTTTGGTGTATATATATATGTAACTCATCATACATTAATACTCAAACATACACATTCTGAGATAGTTTTGTTGGCAGAAGATATGTAATGTAAGAAAGAGAACAATAATGCTGCACAAAAGACTATTCATTTTTAGTTTAACATCTATGTAATAAAGGATAAAAGGAAGATAATGTCTGGGGATAGACAGAGGATGACCATGATCTCTATAAAAGACAGATTATAGATAAAATGAATGCTATTTACAGAAACTGAACACTACTCCGAAATTTTCTTGGACTGTCAAAATAGAATCAGTTGCATTTCAATGAACACCAATTTGGTATCCAATGAACACCAATGGAGGGGGTCACTGACTGACCCTACAGAGTAAATATTACTATAATTTGGCTAAAAGTCTATATATTTTACACATCATTGTACACATAACTTGCAATACTCTAATTACCTTCTCTGAATGTTCTTTTATTATGTTTCCTTTTTTTTGATGTGTAGCTGCATGTTCTCTGCAGAATCTTTTTATTATGGTTTTTTCTTTTGATATGTGGCAAGGACAGATGTATTTGCTGAATTCTCTGCATGCCTACATATATTTCGGGTCTCTCCCACAGGGACGAAGGTAGTAGTGACCTTTTCTTGGTATGCTTTTCACTGCTTGTCTGGTAATTCTTCTCTTTAGTTCAATATGAACCATTCCTGTTGTCACAGTGCTTTGTCCTTGACTGCACTTGTGTCCACAAAGGTTCTATGCCATTGTACATTCTGTGTAAGATCATGAACTTGCGAGCATAGCTTCTGTGTTTTGTTCACAGAACTGTGATGCCAAATCTTTCAAAAAGTATTTTCTTCTCACTGGTTTCTTCAAATGAAGTTGCAAACACTGGCTGTTTGTTTCCCTAAAAATCATATACCAATTATGTGCTACAGTGTCAATAATGTTGAGGTAAATTGCTAGAGGCCAATGCTGAGTTCCTCAACATATGTTCTCTCACTTATCAAGTGTGTCGGACATGCTTTAGTAGCATTATAAAAGTGGAGTATGTTAGTTTGTTATCCATCACCTTCCTATCTTCATGCTGTGTGGAAAGTACTGTAACTACTTTTCCTGTCTTTGGAACATAACTTACTAAGTCACATGGAGAAGGTAAATGTTGCTGTACCAGATGGAGAACTTTTCAGTGATGCTGGCCTGAATTCTAAAGGTAGAACCCTTTTATCATTGCAAACAGTACCAACTGTGGTTACATTCTTTTGAAGAAAGTTGAAAGCCAGAGTGATGGAGGTAAACTTTCTGTTCATAATAGTATTTCTTCTGGACCAATCCAAATGACAGGTCTGAACCAGTCTTTTCATAATCTCATAGCCACTATTATAATTTTTGATTTCGCTGCATATGGCTCTACCACAAAGTGGTAATTTGTAGAATAATTACCCAAAGAGTCAGTGAAATGCCGTACTTCCCAGGTTTAGTAGGTGTATAAAATCTGAAGAGACAACATCCATGGAAAGATACCAGTTCCTCATCAACAATGATAGACTCATGAGGATTGTAGTAAAGCAGGAGTTTATTTTTTATAGCTATATTCCAAAGCTCTCGAACTGGAACAAACTTATCATGCTATCTGCGAGCTTTACCTGTGGCAGCATCACCAAAACACAGACATTTCAGTAGGAGTTGGGTTTTATGTTTTGAAAGCATTGCATGGAAAACTGTAAAATTCTCTTTGCTGATAAGATCTTGGATGTCCTTTGCTGGTAAACATCCAAATTTAGAAGATTCCAGTTAGTCCTAATATTTTCTTCTTTTATGAAATAGCCAAAGTATTAGATGAACATATCCTTATATAACACTTTCACCAGATGTAGTTTCTGGTTTATAACCTTGATAATAACATCCACATTTTCATTATCAATAAATAATTGGAGTCAAACTGAAAAAAATAAATAAAGAGTTGGAAAGTATCCAATGGAGTCTCAGGTTCTATTCCTGATCATACTCCTGGTTGAGTCCCCATGTGATAATATTAGCTGACCATCATCTCCCTGATCCTACATTGACTGTGAGCTCCATATCAACCCTAACGGTGCTATCATCTGAGCTGTAAGCTGCTCTATCTTTCAACTGGGCATGGTCTTCTTTTGGCCTCCACATTTTGTGATTCTTCTTCTCCATCATTATTTTCTTCTTCTTCCTCTTCACTTTCTTTTTTAGAATGAATAATTTCACTGACCTCCTCTACAAATTCTTGTGTGCTGTCCAAACTAGTGAAAATGTTCTCATTGTTTCCTTCAACATATGACTTGGTCAGGTCTTTCTCTACCTCAACTACCAACAAACTATGTTGCCTCTTGCCAGACTTGTGCCTGTCTCATGAGAAAAAAAAAAGTAAGTCATTGTTTGAATTAAATGGATTTAGAGAATTATCAGTTATTCTGTGTTTTCATTCATGCACACCTTGATTTTACACAGATACAAATTCACTGCTTATTAACTAACCTTTGAAAAACACTTAGAAAAAAAATACAATACTGGGGTTGCACCTATGGCTCAAAGGAGTAGGGCGCCAGCCCCATATACCAGAGGGAGCGGGTTCAAACCAAGCCATGGCCAAAAACTGCAAAAAAAAGAAAAATGAAAAAAAAATACTGGCTTTTCCTAGAATAGAGACTGCAACTCATCATTGCTCTTAAGTGTTTAGAACTGCTGATCCAAGAGGCTGACATGAGAAAGTGTCACGGACAGATGGGTAAGTGCCTAATCATGAAAGTCATGAGTGGTGAAACCACAACTACACATATAAACAAATACATGACAAAACCATAGTGGGGGTCAGTCCCTGGCCCCTCATTGTTATATGACTGTTAAACGTTTTATTCCAAGAATCCATTTGTTAGTCTGATGAAGTTAATCCCTTCCCCCAAACAATGTCTATAAATAAAAAACATAAAATTATAAAATAAACCAATTATATTTACTTAAATTATCAAAATATTACATATTGTGATATAATAATATATGTCTCTTCATTAACTCATTACATGTCAAAACTTAGATCTGTGCTTAAGAACTGCCATAACTTTAAAGAATTATAAACATAAGGGATAGTTGAAAATGTTTACAACTGTAACATGATAGAGAAATAAATGCAAATTCAGTTAGTGGTATTTGGGGGACATTACTCAGCTTAACAAAACCCAAGGCAAGTGTTCCTGGCTCATGTATGATTTAATCCTGTTATCAAAGTCAACATAAAAGATCATAGAAGAAACTCTGTGAAACATGAGTCAGGAGTCATTAGATGGGACAATCAAGGGGTTTACTCCAGTGCCCAGGGTATAGGGTCCCGAGGATACCTGTCCAGTAGCATTTGATATTGACTTTTGACTATTATGAATGGCGCTTACATTAATGAAAGGGAGTAGTGCCTGATAAAGAAAAGCTGCAGACAGCTGCCTTCCCATCCCATGCAAGGACACAGCTGGACAGCGCCATTAAACAGACCCTCACCAGACACTGAAATTGCCTGGCTCTTGGGATTTCCAACCTTCAGAACTGTGAGAAACAAATAGCTTTTTTAAATAAGCTACCAATTGTATAAATTCTATAGCAGCCCAAATGAAGTAATAAAATTATACTATATTTAGCTTTAGACATTTTTTTCTGATTGTTGTTTATATCTTCGGGAATTCTGCTAAAAGGCCTTCCTGGTAAATTCCTGTGTGTGATGTGTGTTTGTATGTTCTTATCCTATGAAATGATTACTTTGTGTTCTGTTTCTATCGTTTTCATTTTATCTGTTTTTGGTCCCCTTTTTCTAATTTGCCTTGCAATTGTTATGAAGTCTCAGACATGGTATATGAAATATTACAGAGACTAACGGAGGATCAAAGGAAGTTATCTTTCTCTGCATCTATTCACTGACTTTAATGGTGGACAGTGATCTGGTCTAATCTCCTTCTCAATTAGAATGTTGGTCTAATAGAGTAATTGCATTCCTTAGATGAAGTCTCTTCTATTAATAGAATTATAGTATTAAAAATATATACCTCCAATATATATATACCTCTACCAATATAATTTATATTTTTCTGTGCTCTCAGTTTTCACATGAAATCTAATATACGTATGCATGTGTGTAAATGAGAAAAATCGATGTTTAGTTAACTAAGATAGAACTTATTTTTAATGCTCAACACTGCAATATAAATTTAAAAATGTCAAGTTTTTTCTACAATTTTCACTATAATTTTTGCTTATACTAAATACCAGCTGTCCAGCTCACTAGCTGTTTCAAATATGCTGAATACACAGAAATGTTACAGGAAATATGATACCATTAAAAAATTACTTGGACTCTTCCAAAAGGGCAATAATGTTACATATAAATCTTCAAAGGGTACCTTAAGTCCTAATTTTGTAAAAAGTCCTTTTGTGTTAGCATGATATTTCTTAGAGGTTTCTCTTTTACAAACTAGGCAGGAATCACTTTGTCATAGCCTAAGGCAGTCAAAACTCTGCTCATGTTCCATCCAGTTCTTCAAGTTTATTTCTCTGTTTCTAAATCTTGAAAAATGTTTAATATAACTTAGGTGTATTTCCAGGAAAATATAGATACTATATTATACCTTGAACTAATTTACTAGAAAATTTGAGATGATGTCTCTCAAAAGGGTAGATTTAGCAAATTATTATTTTATTGTCCAGCGTCTATTAGTGAATAAATTTAATTGGTAAATAATAAATTTTTATGCATATGCTTGTAGATGAAATAGTATACAAGTCCTTCTATCCTTGCCCTTTCACATATTACTCCCGATATATGTATACTGCTACATTGATTATAGTTAATTCAATGTATTTCTACATATATCCTTTGTAAATAATTAATGTACTTCTACTTATCCCTATTTCCATTGCAAAATATGATCAACTCCTTGAGGAAAATAAAATATTATGAACAGTAACAGCTAATTCAACTTTGTTAACAGCCTGAAGTTCCTTAACATGGATGATGGTCAAGAAAATAAAGTACTGTTAACAGGCAAATGAGACACCACCAAATACATGAATTCGTATGTATGACTAAGAAAATCAGAACATCAGTATGAATTAAATCAGATGAAAGCAGAATAACTGCGCTATCCAGTTCCAACATCAATGTATGATAGAAGAATATCTCCAAACAATACATAAATTAACGCAGCATCTCGATCATTTAACACAGGGAAATACCAAAGTATTTCAAGCTATTTGAATTATGCATACTTCTTTTTTTGCCTGAAATACGTGCTCCCTTTTGTTAATATGTACAGATTTGAATTAGCATTCTCCAAAACGTAGCATAGCTATTTAAACCTCCTCTAAGCCTATCAAATACTCTTACTAAGTCCTACCTAATATAGCATACTTTTATTTCTATCTTTTCTATTGTATAATTGAAAGAATTAGGCTGTATTTTAACACTGACTTATGCATCTTTCTTTCCTCTTAAACTGAGGTCCTAGATTTGTTTTATTTTCAGTATCTTAGGTTTAGAAGTCAACATAACTTATCACATATATTTTAGAAAAGTTTAATAGCTTTTCAAATATTTTATTAATATTTTCTGATAGGAAATACAATTTAAAATTTTTTTTAAAAAGAGTACGGGTGTACTTAACTGCTAACTCCAAGTTTTTAAAGGAATGTGATGGTGCTGCTCTTATAGTTTCCATAAACAGCGTCTAGAACACTCTACTCACTGAATATTGATAAATACCTTCTGAGATGTCCCTATTGTCCAGTAAATTAGAAGTGGCAGAAATAATGAGGCTATAGAATTAGTAAATGAAATACTTAGTAGATAGAGTTCATTTTCTGAAATTGTCTTTTAGACTTAATTTAATCTGATATTTCAATCTAAGGAAAAGATCAGGAACTTAGTCTTATGTGTTTTTCCCTACCCTAAGCACAATGGTGGCAAAAATCATATTTCAATTTTTTTTCCTTTGGACTCCTGCTTATCTGTTATTTCTGATTCTAGTTCAGTTTGGAGCTATCACATAAAAATTTGCATAAATACAGTTACTTTGGTAAATAACAATATGCTTTAATTTAAACAATAGTAAACTAGTGTTTCTGAGTGAGATTTCAGAATGTCAAAACCTGCAAAAGTCATACATATTCCTTGGCCTCAGTCTCAGTTCAAGAATTTCCAGGATGGGTTTTGATTCTATATATTTTTTTATGCATTGTTTATTTATATTTTTATTTTCCATTTTCAGGTGCTTTGGAGATAAAAGCTAGTGTATGTAATACTAGAACTTTGTGCATGGCATAATTTTTGTTTCTAAAACATACAAAATTTGGCTTCTGTGCCAAATATCCTGATCTAGCATTAATGTTTCCTTTAAAATTTATAGTTAATAGGCTATTGATTACTTCCACTTTATACAAAAATTTTCTATAAAGCAAGAATGAAAACTAGATAACCAGGTGTTTCCTAAATGATTATAAGATTCTATAACTAAAAAAGCCCCTGGGCTAATGATAGCAGAAAAATTAACTATAATAATATTAACAGTGAGAAAACAGCAATGTACAGAAATCCTTGAATGATTGAAAAAGATAGTTTGGTCAGCTGAGTTTCTTTGTCATTCATCATAAATATCCTGGTGCTGATTTTTACTGTTTTCTTATATTTTGAAATATTTGAAAAATAATTAACACATCTTGAGGCATATCCCTTCAATTGTAGAGAATTTTGCAAGACTTTTATGCATTCATTGGAAATTAGAGCTTATGCTACAATGAAAATTAGAATCTTTACATGGAAAGTGACATAATCCTTTATCTTTGTTTTATGTCCTTCAGGTTTATTTTAATTATTCATTCAATTATTAAATTAAATTAGTGTCACTATGTTGCCTATGCTGGTCTTGAATTCCTGTTCTGAAGTGATCCACCCTTCTCAGCCTTCTAAAATGTTGAGATTACAGGCATGAACAATCAACTTTGGCCTTTATTCCCTTTTGATGTTTAATATTTATGTTTGCATTTGAATCTAAAAATACTAATGAAAATAGTTCTATTTAATGTTAGTCTGAGTTATTGGACTGTCTAGATCCAAATGTCTGTTTTGTCATCTTCTAATTCAGTGACCCATGCCTCAATTTCCTCATCAATAAAATCATGATTATTAGAGTTTAAAAGATTAAATGATAGAATGTAAACTATGTACTTTGCATTCATTGATATTTAATTATCATTTGTATAAATGAAATCAAATGCATACTATTTGAAATTATCATCAGCATAAAACATTTTTTAAATCAGGTTTACTTCTACATTGCCTTTCCTTTTACGTTTTTTTTAAATTTTAATTTTTCTTATTAAATCATAGCTGTGTACATTAATATAATCATGGGGTACAATGTGCTGGTTTTATATACAATTTGAAATATTTTCATTGGACTGGTTGACATAGCCTTCATGGCATTTTCATAGTTATTGTGTTCAGACATTTATATTCTACATGGATGGAGCTGGAAAATATTCTTCTTAGCAAAGTATCTCAAGAATGGAAGAAAAAGTATCTAATGTACTCTGCCCTACTATGAAACTAACTTATAGCTTTCATATGAAGGCTATAACCCAACTACAACACAAGAGTATGGGGATAAGGGCAAGGGAGGGGAGAGGAGGAGAGAGGATGGGTAGAGGAAGAGTAATTGGTGGGTCCACACCTTTCCTTTTTTAATTAGCTCATTTTACTATTCACATCTATGTCCTCTTTTCAAGTTAGTCCATAATCATAGAAAATACTGAATCTATTTTATTGTTCATTATTTCTATCAATTTAAACCTTTCTTTCTCTAAAGAGAGCATTAAAATTCCATTTCTCAATAAAGAAGTCCCTTCTTATCCACTTGGCCCTGGCATCATGATATAACACCAAACCTCAGAGTGTATGTTGTGTGTGTATAAAGTAGGGATAAACATAGCACCTGATACACGTGTTGTTGGAAATGTATGACTTTATGCATCTAAGTAAAGTGTTTGGCAAATTATACACACTATGCATTCAGGAAATGTTAGCCAATTTGTTTTTTATTATTGTTATTCTGTTTTATAAGGATATTATCTTATTCAGATTTTGCCATTGTGTTTTTTTTCCTGTGTCATCATTACAGCATTTAACTTATATTGTTGTAAATTTGTTCTCTTTGTTTTGTTTCGTAGGGGGTAGCTTACTTGATATGGTGGCAAAACAGCGCAAATTGTATTCCTAATGCAAATATAATATTATGTTAAAATTTATCATTTACTACTATTAGTTTCCTCAAAAGTAAAGTAGGAAAACGAGTTTCATGGAAGTTAAATATAATATATATCAGATAATCCAAATTATCTATAATGTGATTTTTTGTACAAAATACCTGTACTAGTTTATAGTCTATTAATATTTCATTATTTTTTGTTTTTATCACTGAATATACTTTTATTATAATTAAACTATTTAATGTGTAATAGACCTTAACACATAATATAAGCATGATCTTTGAAATCATAACTCAACAGAAGGTAATTATCTTTTATTTCCACAGTGTGTTCTGTCAAGTTACTCTAGAATGTTTTGGCCTTTGGGTTAAAGGAATGGAAATTTGATAAATATGAGAAGAATTACTCTACCAGTCTTTTTATTCCTAATATCCACTTTTTTCTTTAATTAAGAACCTGCTTTATTCAAACAGACATTTTGCTGGACAATTCACATACATTCTAATATTTTACAGCAACCTGGCAGCTATAGTTTGTTATTATTTTAAGCATTTCTTTTCAGATAAATGGAATAAACCTCATTCATGTTTGATATACTTATAAACATAACAATTAAAGTGCATAGTCAAGACTAAAATCCAGGGCTAATAGCAAATAATTTTCCTTCTGTGGATCTTTGCATAGTTCATTTTTCCCACATTATGAGTTTTATTTGTCATATAATTTTATATGCATATGTATCCATATCACCATAAGTTCTTTGTGGTCATTTCTTCATGTATACAATGAAATGTACGTATTTTTGGCGGTTTTTATTTGACATATTTTGGTGAATACACATACTGCAGTGCAAAGCAAATGCCCATGGATATTCATAATATTTCCTATAGCCCAAGAGCATCCCTCATGTCTCATTGAGCTAATGCACCTTGACTCCTCCATCTTTGAAAACAACTTATTGTTTTATATACTTAATTTTAAAAGACTAATTCAATGACTTGATGTGACTGCTATAGCAACCATTCACACAAGTTGTACATAAGATCAGAAGCAGAAGACTAAAGTAGAAGGAATGATCTATATCGGCACATTTTCTTCATGTTTTGATTTTGAGAGTGCACTGAATAAATATTCAAAATTTATAAAAATTGTAGTTTTATTGTTTCAAATTTTTGTATTAAACAAAAGCTTATGAAAATGATATTTTTGAAATTCCCTATGAAAAAACTAAATGTCTGGTGTCCCATTATAGTTTTTATCTAAGACATAGTCATTGAGTTTGAGGAAAGTAAAGTATTTACTGAAGTAGATACTTTAAAATATATAACATTTAAAATTTGTGAAAAACATATAATGAACGCATTATAATTTATTCTATTTTTATAAGATGGAAATATATGATCCTAAATTATCCTATACACCCAGATTATAAGATGTTTATTTTCTATATCATAAATTATTTATTATAGAAACACTGTCAATCCACTTGGATTAACTCTGATTTAAATCACACATCCAATCATGTCTAGTATTTAAATTTTCCAATTAATATTTCTAGTGGAATATGCCATTCAGGCTTCCAAAGAGAACTTTCTAAAAAACCCTAAAAAAATATACAACATGTCCCCCTTGTATGTAAGTGCTTGGTTTTAGATTAAGCTTCTTAAGAATAGCATATGAAACCTTTTAGCATCAGATCCTGACCTACTGCTATAGGTTTATCTCTTGATATTTTCTTTTGAACTATTGTACTTCAGGCCTATTAAGTTACTGCTATTTCTAATACCTCATGCTGGCTGTTCCTTCTGTCAAATACCTGCTCCCTGAATACCTCCAAGACAACCCGATGATGAGGTGATGATCTTTTTATTCTTACTATGTTAAAGGAGGTAAGGTACTCTACAAGTTCTTCATAGTGAGTAGCTCAGAGGGCAAAAACAGTTAGGATATTTTTGAGTCTAGAAAATCTTTCAACGTGAGGGCTTGATTAGGAATAGGTAAATAGTATGATATGACAATTTAAGACTGGTGGATCCAGGAAGGCAAGAATTTTTGAAGTAATTTTTTTTTTTTTTTGGCTGTTATTGGCCAGGGTTGGGTTTGAACCAGTCACCTCTGGCTTGTGGGGCTGGTGCACTACTCCTTTGAGCCACAGGCGCCACCCTGAAGTAAATATTTGAAAGAGAAATAGGGAGTAAAAAGTCATGTGATTTATCCACTGAAAAATCAAAAAATCTAACATTTATTTAAATATGCTATTTTTCCTGAATAATTTCATGAAAGATAGAATAAGGTTATTAGATAGCTGTATTTTCTCACACGTAAACTTTCAAGTATATTACATTTATGTTGATGAAAATTATGGACTTAGACAACCTTCAGAATGGGAAAAGATACTTGCATGTTACAAATGTGACAAAGGTTTGATAACTAGGACACATAGAGAACTCAAATAAATCAACAAGAACAACAAAAAAAAGAGCAAACAATCCCATCTATTGCTGGGCAAGACACATGAACAGAACCTCTTTGAAGAAGGCAGATAAATGGTTAATAAACATGAAAAAAGTACTCATTATCCCTAATTATCAAAGAAATGCAAATCAAAACTAACCTGAGATATCTACCCCAGTAAGATTAAAACACATAGCAAAGTTCCAAAGCTGCAGATTCTGGCACAGATGTGGAGAGAGGGGAACACTTTTGCACTGTTAGTAGGACTGCAGTAAAATACAGCCTTTTTGGAAAGAAGTATGGAGAATCCTCAAAGAACTCAAATTAGATCTTCTATTTGACCCCACAATTCCAGGACTAGGCATCCACAAAACAAACAAACAAACAAACCTTCTTTTATCATAAATACATTTGCACTAGAATGTTTATTACAGCTCAATTTACAA
This sequence comes from Arctocebus calabarensis, assembly GCA_963573935.1. Taxonomy (NCBI): domain Eukaryota; kingdom Metazoa; phylum Chordata; class Mammalia; order Primates; family Lorisidae; genus Arctocebus; species Arctocebus calabarensis. Next base: position 2,119 of record CAUYON010106492.1, on the reverse strand, counting down.
TCACCAAGATATGGAACAAGGTAAATGCCAATCGACTCAAGAATGGATTAACAAACTCTGGTATATGTATACCATGAAATACTATTCAGCCATGAAAAAGATGGTGACTTTACCTCTTTTGTATTAACCTGGGTGGAGTTGAAACACATTACTACATATAATGTAAGTGCATTTCTCTTAATAGGGCAGGAGGAAGAAAAAAATCTGATAATAATTTATTTCTCTCTAATGGCACTTAACACTCTATAAAATCATTGCTGGGCTGCAAATTTCTATCTGCTAATAATCAGTAAAAATATTTGAAATAAAGAACAGATCTTACACATCATTCATACTATACACAAAGTTGTCATTGTTTATACAGCTTTAATGAATATAAGATTTTGAAAACTGACTTTTACAATTATTGTGTTGTTAAAAAATCTATCCACATTCTATACTACATGTAAAGATCAAATCCATGTATTTGAATGTATTTGAAATGTAGAATGGGGCATAATGAAACAATATACCACATTATGTGGATGTGTATATATATACGTACATTGCATGTATGTACGTATTAGTACATTTATGAATATAATATATTATAATTTTCCTAATAAACAGAGCATTGGTTGGTTTTGGTTTACTTTTTTAAAACTTAAAATGATAAATTGCTCACACTTTCATGTCTTCCTAACCATCTCCGCTTTTTCAACTTTTGACAATCATTGCCAAATTTTCCTCCAAGGTGATTTTACTAATTCTTATTATTTATAGCTATCCAGTGCTTGCAAAATTTTTAGCCTTTTTGATTTTTGTCAATCTAAATTGTGTGAAATGACATATTATTGACTTTTATTGTGAATTTTGTGGATTGATTATAAATTCTTCCAAAATGTATTTTGCCTTTAATTTTAATCACAGTGTTATTGAATATAGAATTATTTTAATGATATTATCAGTGAATTTATCTATATTTTCATTTTAGTTGTCTACACTCTAAGAATATAATTAATCTAACATTAATTTTGGCATGTATATGTGATGAGAAAGATTGCATAGAGTCAGACAATGAGTTAATTTCCTTTTTGTTTGGAATTAATTGGCTGTAATTTCTACATTAACTGCTAGTGTCATATCTAACATGAACTGAGATCTAGGTTAAGGCTGGATTTATTCCAGATTATTCTCTTTAGTTAGCACACCTTATCTCTATGCACAGAGATCACAATATTTTAACCCTTATAGTTTCATAATCAGTTAATAGTAGTAGTTAGTTTGCAAGATTGCAAATATGTTCATTCATTCTCCCATGAGTATCTAATAAGTCTTCTTTATGATATATCAAATTAGAAAGAATACAAGGTGCTTTGTTTTAAGCACCTAGTTTCTTCATAATTCTGACTTTGAGTTTCTTCTTTAGGACTTTTATTAGAAATTTTTCTTTTCTGACTTTGCCTTTAGAATTCATTGTTTGTCTTCCAAAATTTTTATATGTGAGAAATTGGAGAGGGAAATCAATTTATCAGTTCAGTTTTCTGATAACAGGCATAGTAATTTGTTTTATTTCCTTTATATAATCTGTTTCCATCTTTGTTTTCCAGTGTTAGCAGCTTTCTGTATGGGTGCCTATAACTAACTACAAAAAAAAAATCTTAAAGTAAATTTAGTTTCATTTATAAAGAGTCTTTCATTAATAAGGTCTTTTTCAGAATATTAGGAAAATATTTTACTCAAAGTTTTAATCCTTTATTCCATTTCATGCATATACGGACTTAATTACATTTTAGGTCAAGAAGACCAAAATTGGCTTCAGAAACAAAAGAAAAAACACATAGATACTACTAAAACTCTTTACTCATTCCTTTTTGAGAAACAGCAATCGCCACCATCCTTGTTATTACATAAAATTGAAACGATTTTAGTGTTTGAGTTTCTTTTCTTTTTTTTAAGACAGAATTTATTCACAGAAAAGAATACAGAAAATATTAAGGCTCCTGGTAGAGGGAGAGAATTCTAGTGGGGAGAGAGAAGCTCTCTCCGTTTCTCTCCCAGTCTTTCCCCATCTCCTCCTTTAGGCCTTTAGTCTCAGGTTACATATAGGTGTATGGGTTCCTTGGCCAGGAACCGAATG